>JAQGAF010001390.1:0-31484 GCA_034687865.1 Kryphioiulus occultus
ACCTAACCTAACCTAACCTAACCTAACCTAACCTAACCTAACCTAACCTAACCTAACCTAACCTAACCTAACCTTACGTATTGGGATGAGAGCAGTCGGTAATGATACATTTTGAGGTAGTCTAGGATAATACGTAAGTACCGTTTTTTGTTGTTGTTGTTACATACACTATGTAAAGCACATACTATAATACAGGTACGTTTAGACTTTTAATCCTTTTAATTATCTTGTGAACGGCATATTTCGTACTTTGCCAATACTTATTTTACCCAATGTAATCTTGCAAGAACACAAGTGTGAAAGCAATGCTAAAATTAATGGTATGGCCATTGAAATCAGCACGTGTTACGTACAATGTAGATGAGATTATAACATGGTGCAGAATTAATGCAGATTAATAATAATCAACGTTCAGTTACTGTATTAGGCAACAAGAACCACATTAAAATTTTTTGTTCACAAAACATTCCGTTATAAAGGTTTCAAATTTTGAAAGTCGCCCTTTGCAGGTTACAGGCTTTACATCATTTTGCCTCAACGTACTTCGATTTCAGGTGTGTTATCGGTTCAAGAAACAAATTTTTCCCACGTAATCTTGCAAGAAGACTGCGTGAAAGCAATGCAACATTCAATGCCATGGTCATTGGAATCAGCAGCAATTTCGAAATCATTGCATCAAGATCCTCAAACGTAACATTAGTAACCTAAAAAGGTTTATAATTGACGACCAGGTTAGGACAAGCTTGCATTAGATGGCCAAAAGAGTGGCTCAGGACCCCATCATCATCCAGTTCCAAATCATCATTTGTAACGAGGGTCAGAGAGGTCAGTTTTCCCGCAAACCTCACTGACATTAACTCCAGCAGTGGGCGTGTAACGTATGTGTAATTCAACTCCAGGTGGCGCAGCGATGGAAACGAGGTAATAACAGTCTCGAATTGGTGCACATCATCATCAGCTTGGAAATCGTTGAAAAAGTCAACCAATCTCAGGATGGCGATAGTTTGACGAGACAACATCCGTAGTGCCATCAAGATGGAGACACCAGGCGTCTGATTTGCATTCAACTTAGTGATTCCAACCTCAAAATAGGAACATAGGAACAACGTTGGTGATGGGCAGATACATGTACATGTAAACTAAAGCTGGGTTTACACCATATGCCGAAACATTGCCATACACCAAATTACACTTGCGTGCAAAAAAATCGACTCACCTGCGTGAATAGAGTAAAAATGTGTTTTTCTCAGAAACCAAATGTTCTATTTAAAATCTGAAAAATGTGTTTTGTAGACAAGTTATTCCTCTTTATCATTCGTCTAATTGCATAAAATTCCTTATGCATATGCTTATGACATATGCATTCTTGTACCCCTGTGGCTATAAAAGTGTTTCTGACTACAATTTGATTATCAGAGCTTAATGAACACTCATCCAGACAGACATATTGCTATTTAATGGTTTCTCGATCAAATGACCACTACACCAGAAGTAGCCGCACAAGTTGTACACTATTTTTCAGAGAAACTCAGCAGAAATCCTTTTCACACTGGGCGAATTATAAAGAGTAAATTGTCTACACAACACATTTTTACTCGATTCTCTGCAGGTGAATCGATTTTTTTTGCCCTCAAGTGTAGTATTTAACTGTTGTACATGTTACATAACGCAATGAAGCTGCGTTTACACTATCACAAAACATTCTAATACAATAAATTTGTTTTTAACTGTTGTACAAATTGTCATATAACGCCCACTGGATTACATAGGTCGTCAATATTACATGATGCTAAATAACATTTCTTCTCATTATCAAACAAGTTGTATAACTTTGCAATTGGCAATCTGAATTGTTTTCTAATGATATTTTTACTTGGAAGAAGCCAAAACTAACCTCAACCAGGTTGGGACAGCGCACAAGAATGTGAGGAAGGAGTTCCTCGAACTCTGCTCTTGATCCTTGATGGTGCCTGGACATCGTGAAAGTGACCACAACCTTCCCCAGAAAAGGGAACGTTGCAACGTTTTCGTATATGGATAAAATTCTGATCAATTTCCTGAAGCATGCTTGTGAGAGTGAGTCCAACCGACGAAATTTCAACGTCAAAATCGACCAAAGTTTATAGTGTCTGCATGCGAAGAGGAGCACACCAACACAGCTGTCTACCTGAGCAAAGGACCTACCCTGGAAGTCAATCACCACATTATCCCACAGAACATCAGTTTCGACGATGTTACGGAAACGTCTGCAAACACTGCGGGTAGCAAAGAGATCCTCCAAGGGCATGTGCAACATGATCTTGAGGATAAGTTCGTCTGGAAAGTCCAGAAGGTTGGCTACCATCTCGGATGCCCTTTGTGCTTCAACTCAAAAAACTGGAACCCGAACAGCAAAAACTCTATGGTTACTGTGGTCAACTCCGTCAGTCTTGTGTTTGGACGACGAGCCAGAAGTGACTGTGCGAATTTGTGGCCAATGGAATTTCCAATTCAAGACTACTGGGTTGTTTAGGCAAGAAAGTGAGAAGGACATTAATATCATCGAAATGACGTTTTCGATAAAGTCGCCCAAAATTTGCATTTTGTTGACCAATGAACCTCAGGAATGCAAATTATTATGGGTGCAGGTCGAAGTTCACGAGAACTGGACTAGTGCCAATTTAGAGCAGCATCTGTTTTATGGAATTTTAACCTTTGAAAAATTCCTCAACTTTTGAAGTAGCTCAACCCTTGAAATGTGTCAACCTTTGAAAAATCTGAAGCCTTGAAAAATCTCCAGCCTTGAAAAATCTCCAGCCTTGAAAAATCTCCAGCCTTGAAAAATCTCAACCCTTGAAAAATCTTAACCCTTGAAAAATCTCACCCCTTGAAAAATCTCAGCTCTTGAAAAATGTCAACCCTTTAAAAATCTGAAGCCTTGAAAATTCTCAACCCTTGAAAATTCTCAACCCTTGAAAAATCTCAACCTTTGAATAATCTCAACTTTTGAAAAATTTCACCCCTTGAAAAATTTCCACCCTTGAAAAATTTCAACCCTTTAAAAATCTGAAGCCTTGAAAATTCTCAACCCTTGAAAAATCTCAACCTGCCCAGCAATGGAAGAAATTTCGCAATTGGTATTATATACAGAGGAAATACAGTATAGTACAGTACAGAAAGATGCGTATTTTCATATTTTCCTTTCACGGAATTATTACACAATTTGTGCAGTGTATATTACAAAAACACTTTCAAAATAAATGAAAGAGTTAAGCTTGGTTTACACTACATTGCATATCACAAAACAGTGAACTCTGACACATGTTTTCCTTCATGTGTCGGTAAACCAAAGCACTTTTTGAAACTGTGGTATGACATGTTTTAGTGCGTCCTCACTTGTAAACTTGCTATAAAACGTTAACTTCATTACGTGGGCCATCAATACTGAAGTATTTTA
This sequence comes from Kryphioiulus occultus, assembly GCA_034687865.1. Classification (NCBI taxonomy): domain Eukaryota; kingdom Metazoa; phylum Arthropoda; class Diplopoda; order Julida; family Julidae; genus Kryphioiulus; species Kryphioiulus occultus. Next base: position 3,437 of record JAQGAF010001390.1, read on the forward strand.
ATAACATGTTTTATCACATTAAAACAAGTTGCGTAGCTTTGTTACATAAATTACTCTTCGAACAATTGTATCATTCACAACAAGTTCACGACAAATTGCAAAAACTGTATTTGTTATATTACAATGTTTTGCTACAAAGTGTACCCAAATTTATAACGTCATTATACCGTATATAACAAAACGCTTTGTCATATTATAGTTTAAATCCAGCTATACCGGGGCCATATTTTTGAAAACAAAGGTAAAACTAGTTTTTTTATTCTTGTATTTGTTGAAACACAGTACATGAAATGAGACATTCGGGTTTCTATCTGTCTGCAACATTTTTTTCCTCGCAAATAACATTTTTAAGTTCGTTGCAGTGAGGGAAGGACTTTATGATCACCCAGTAGGTTTTATTTTAGCAATCAAAGGCGAAATTAATCCAATGTACCACTCGAGTCGTAACAGGCCTAGCGTGCAATAAATAATGTATTAGACAAGCTAGCCGTTTTTGTAACAGAGCTAGGAAGAAATTCCCAGACGCAGCAAAATTTAGTTAAGGGAATAGTGTTTTCCGAGGCAAAAGTTGACAGCCAGACTCACGTTCATTTCATTACGTCTGAATTAATAATACGATGGAAAAAAATTACCAGAGTGTGTTTAGCACAAATCCAGCATGTCCTTTAATGTTTTCAACAAAGCATTATTTCATGTTTTCCCAACACGGTATTATTGCACAAGTAAATACAAGTAGCTCAAAACCCTAGTTTCCCATGTTAAAGTTTGCATTTCCCTTGACATTTACAGTTTTCCCATGGACAAATATAAGGTAAGAAGAACCTGCCTTTTTACAAGGACGATAAAATTTGTACAACTAAGGAATTCACACAACCTCTAAATTAAAAAGTGCATTAATAAAAGTATTAATGCACTTCTTATTTTGAATTTTTAATAAGGAATAGTGTTACTCACAGGGTGTCTCCTGGATTTGGTATTTCAAATTCCATGAACTCAAAACATTTTCAATGCCTATTAAAATATGGGGCCATTCAAGACTTTATTTTATGTCATCACAGAGTGATTTTCAGGAACAGTGATCACATGATCATTGGCCAAATAAGGCGACACAAAAAACGTTTTTTTCGGGTAAAACATTTAAATGAATTACTGATATTCAATAAAATCCAGTATTGACGCTCATACCAAGTCAAGTGATAGGTTGGAACAGACGCATGTACATGTACGTTTCGAATATGAGAAAAAGTTGTCTTAAATAAAAGGTTTTAAAAACGCCATAGGCGACATTTTTTTTCAAAATTGGACAATAAATGACCGATTTTATTTCAACCCACATTTTTAACGCCTCCTGAAGTGAAATTATAATTAAAAGTTATGAAATCCCTTAAAATTTTGAAACAAATTCAAATTTTCCCTGACAATAAATGATCGATTTTATTTCAACCCACATTTTTAATGCCTCCTGAAGTGAAATTATAATTAAACGCTATGAAATCCCCTGACATTTGGAAAAAAAATTCAAAATTCCCCTGACATTTTTTAATGCCTCCTGAAGTGAAATTATAATTAGAAGTTATGAAATCCCTTAAAATTTTGAAACAAATTCAAATTTTCCCTGACTTTCCCAGGCTTTCCAGTGAGTCCGTTACAAATTTTACCAGGATTTCAAATTCCATGAATTCAAAACATTTTCAATGCCTATTAAAATATGGAGTCATTCAAGACTATATTTTATGTCATCACATCCAAGGTTTACCAGGATTCCCATGTAGGAACAATGTTCATGGGTTGGCGAATTCTGAAGAATTATGCAGTAAAAAGGGCGAATGCATAAGCAGTTTTTTTGCATTGTTGGATTGGAGAAAAAACTCGTGAAAGGAGTCCAAAGACTGGGTCGATATATTCATCCTGGGGACAGCACTGGGGCTATTGTTGGCAGGTGCTAATTTCGCGTTAGTTAGGGCTTTCAACAGCATTAGTGAAAACATCCTTGTGTTGGCTAACATCATTTCGTTCCATTAGAGAGAAGAGAAGCAGACCCTTGGGAAATGGCCAAACAATGAAACTGCTCTCTTATGCTCAACAACGACATCGAATTGTTCACGTTGTTTAGCCAATGGCACTAAGGACTTGTCGTTTGTATTAATGAAAGATTAAGAGCCCCAGACAGATGCAGGTATTGTCGAAAAACCGATACGGGAACGTGAACTGTGCAATTAAAATTCATCATTGTATTAATCTAAAAAAATGACCAAATTACAGGGTTCACACCAAAATTTGCAAATCAATTTCCCTGACTTTCCCTGACCAAATCAGATCAATTTCCCTGACTTATCAAATAAAAAATATCACGTGTAAGTCAAATTAACTTTCTTTTCCACACTTTCTCCGTTCAAGTACATGTATCTAATATTTTTAAATTTTTTCACATGCATATATCTGATTTTTTTCACAAGAAAATTCTAAAAATGTAGTCTTGGTGCAGTTTTGAAGACATTCTTAGTAATATTAATATTCAAGTGAATACTGGAGGTCATTTTTTGTTTTAAAAAACTAGACAAGAAATAACAGAATTAATATAAGCAGGCGAAATGTTTCGAAAAATCAGATCTAAAATGATGAATTTTAGACAGTACCTGCTATATTTTTATTTGCCACGCCAATTTGCAGTAAAAACAAGAACACTTGACAAACTGTTTCCTTGACCAGATATTCTCCATCAAATGCGGTAAATTTTAGCTCGTTTCTCTAAAATGGAACGCCGTAGGCGAAGTTTTTGAAAAACTATAATGGAAATAACGAATTGTAGGTGTAATTTATAGGGCGTTTTTTCATAAAAATAAATTAAAAATTAAAAATTTCCAGTCACAAAATTGAAATTAAAAATATTTTGAACGTTTTCCCTGACTCCCTCCAGATTTTCCCTGACTTTTTGGGCAAAATATCCACATTGTCGCATTTATCGCCAATAAATGATCACGAAAATATCAATTGTAATGCTGTGGATTATTTTCACAGTCAAGTAATTCCATTGAAAATGCTATGACTCTGCACACCAGAACACAACGACGACCATGGCTTCTACATTAAAGCGCATTTCAACTATTGATAAATACGTTTGTTTAAGACCTGAATAGCTCAAATAATGTATGAGCAAAATAACCTTATGGCCGTTGGTAATTTCTCAAAATAATACTCCAGCCCTGGCTACAGCGATGGAACAATGCGCAATTGCTCGCTATACAAACAAACATAGTATACAAAAACATTGTTAGTTTGCTTTCAAATTGCCAAACAACTCAGATAACTATGTTTTTTTGGTTTGTTGAGTGAATTAAACAGCATGGAAAAATTGCAAGGGAAAATCTAGAAGGATTGGAACATGGTTCATACCAAAATTTGCAACTCAATTTCCCTGACCAAATTGATTAACTTCCCTGTCTTATCAAATAAAAAATGTCACGTAATTTAAATTAACTTTATCTGTAACACTACAATTAATTATATTTTGTATTGTTAAGTCAGAATGACTAGCTAAATCTTAAATTGAATTTCCCAAACTTTTCCAAGTTTTCCAGACGCTTTATGGAACATTTCCAGACAATTTCAAGTAACTATTTTTACAGATTTGATCCAAGCAAATATACCATATGACGGAAATTTTAGAAATTATAGCTCTCATTACGAAATGACGGAATTAGTTCACAATTTTGTAACGAGAAGAAATAATATTAACAATTAAGAAACTGCCATAGATGAAATTTTTGAAAAATTAAACAAATATTGGTTTTTAGTGTATTAATACATGTATTAATAACGATGCGAACACTAGTGGTTCAAACCATTGAATCTCAAGACTTCTTGAGGACTTCTTCTTTGAAACATTAAAAAAATTCTTCATAACGACGAAAACGACGGAAGCGAAAAGTTTTTTTTAACAAAAATAACGCATTTTAGGCGAGTTTTTCATAAGGAAAATTAATGCTAATGATAGGAAATGATAGCGAAAACGCCTAAGGCGAAATTTTTAGAAAATAAATCACAAATACAACTTTTCTAACGCTTTTTATGAGATACATATACCAATCAGAGTAGTTGTGCCACAACTAATTTCCAGACATTACGAATTTCCCTGACTTCCCCTGACTATATGGTCAAAATGTCCACATTTCCCTGACTTTCAATAACCACATTTAATTTCCCTGACTTAAAATAAACACATTTCATTTCCCTGACTTTCAATGACCACATTTCATTTCCCTGATTTTCCCTGAAGGTATATGAACGCTGTATTAGCTGTTTTCATTAAAATGCATGTAAAGGTCATATTGCCTATAATGCTCGCATCACTAAATGTGTTTTTGAATTGCGTGGTAAAGCATTGAAAAATGCACGAATAGCAAGTTGCCAACAACAGCGACAGATCGCCTTTAAATTGCATCGAATTTCGGCATCCATTTATAGACCCAAATAGATTTGTTGTGTACAAATGTCGTTAAGGAATTCAATTGCGCTTTTTCAATCGATTTCTGCCAGGAAAAATTCCAAATTGCAGCTTTGGCTTTGAAACACCGCCCAAAAAACCAATGAAATCTCCAAGTACAGCATGCGATAGGAGGCAAATGGGTTTCTGGAAACATTTCCAAACAATGCACCCAGGGTGCCAAATTTCCCATGTTAAATGGATGACGTCTGGATTAAGCAGAAAATAATAGTTTCATGAACAACCATAGACATTTTATAAATTTTACACACTGTAGAAATCTAAATAGAGAAATCTGAGTAATCGCTAGAAAAGTGAATTTCCTATTTAAGATTCTTGCAAACATCTTCGAGTGAACTATCACAAGAATAACAATAAACTTCTTCAAGATTTGAATCTTTTTAGTGTAAATCCAATAAATCTGGATTTCAAGAATTGTGGATGTCACCGGTTTTTTTCTGGCAGGTGACTCCACAATATGCGCAATGGGCTAATGTGTAATTTTACACACAAACACGTGATTTTTACAGGGTTTATATCAGAGATGACATTTAATTTCCATAACTTTTCCAGATTTTTAATTAAGACAAATTTCCTTGATCACTCTAGCCATTGAAAATGCGAAACTATGACATGTCAACGTATGGAATGCTATACATGTACAGTATGTATTTCTGATTCAGTGTGTCTACTGGATTTGGTATTGCAAATTCCATGACTTTTCCATAACCTTTTCGAGACTTCAAAATTGTATCCATGCCTATTATAATATGGATCGTTCCAATTTTCCGTCATGACTAAATAGCGGTTTTCACAAACAAAACGACATTATTATTGGCCAAAAAACGTCGTAGGTGAACTTTTTAGCAAAAATTGATAACAAATGAAGAATTTAAACCCACATATTTATTTGATGAATCAAAAGACAAAAAAATTCATGATCCAGTTGTAAATTTCATGACTTTACCATGACCTTGATGTAAATTTCATGACTTTGATGTAAATTTCATGACTTTTCCATGACCTGAATCTCATTTAATGACTTTTCTATCATTTCCCATGACTTCCTGTGATTATATATTGTCAGGAGATAGAACACAAATTTTCACAATGAAACAGCCAATTTTAAATAATTTTACTTTTCTTAATTTCTTTCGCAGTATTGCTTGTCATTTCTTAATACTTGTGCTAACCAATAACTAGGTATGCAAAATATGTTATTGATTTGTTGAATTCCCCTGACTTTTTAAAAGTAAATCAAATTTACCTGACTATTTATTACTTTTCCAGGGCACATAAATTTCCCTGACTATTGCAGGTTTTCCAGGTCTTAGAGAACCCTGATTTATCATGATTATATGCAAATATCATTTAACCACTATTAAATGTAAGTGTATATATGTGCAAAATAGGGCATATGTACTCGTTTAGCAGCATCAGAAACAACATTTCTAAGAAAATCAGATCTCCAAGCAAAAATAAAAAAGTTTAAAAAAAACGTAATCTTTTAAGCTGAACCATGAATTGATCACCATGTTCCCCAAATCGGCAATTTCAATCAAATTATTATAAAGCTCATACGGACTTAGGTTTCCCATAAAGAAACACTCTTCACATTTCACAGAAGTGAAAAATTAATCCAACTTTGAATCCACAGACTGCCTTTGACTCATTCGTCAATAATAAAGAAACATTCCCACCATGTTTTTTAAAACAAATAACATGGCAGTTTAAGCTGCCGAATTTAATACCAGAGTTTAAAAGCATTTCTGGAAAACGTCAAGTTCAGTGCATTAATTAAACCTCCATCGACATAAGCTTCGGGAATTCTAAAAACAAATAGATTAGACTTGACTTTGCTTTTTCTTTCTCCTTCTCTTAATGAAGCATTCATTAACTAAGACAAGCAAGCTCTTAATAAGCCAAAAACATGGCTTAATCCCCCAATTAATGTTTATGGCAATCAGGCATGTGCAGAGTGTTTTTTTCGGGCAGCATAAGAAACGAGCGCGTCGACAAGGGAAAAAACATTAATTAATACCAGTTGACAAGAGGGCATACACTGAGATAGAGATAAAATAGTCTGTGTAAACACTGAGCAAATCTGAATTAAATGCAGTTTTTTCCTCGTTTTTTTTTAAACTTCTGAGAAGCGACCAATTGAGGAGACTGGAGTCTCCAGTAAATCGTCTTTAATGCCTTATTCGACCTTTTGTAAATTATTTTTAAAATACATTCAGAGTTCATACCCAAATTTGCAACTCAATTTCCCTGACTTTCCCTGACCAAATCCGATCAATTTCCCTGACTTATCAACTAAAAAATATCATGTGTAAGTAGAATTAACTTTGTTTTCCTCACTTTGCCTATTTACGTACACGTATAGCTAATATTTTAAAAAAAATTTCGAAAGTTTTTATCTGATTTGATTCACAATTTTCATCGAATATTTGTGAAAAAAAAATCACATTTTCAATCGCAACGACCCCGCGTATATTTTAGAATTGAGGAAGCCGTAGGCAAAATTTGTGCAAAAACTAGACAACAACAAAAATTCTAAGAAAAATTATATGGGTGTTAATATTAACTTGAGAGTAATGCCTACAAATTAACTTTTAAGAGAACGCCGTTGGCGAAATTTGTATAAAAGAAAAATGTAGTTCAAATGCAAATACTGTATGCCCATTGTTGTTTAAAAAACTACACAGAAATAACAGATTTAAAATAAGTAGGTGAAATGTTTAGAAAAATTAGATCTTAAATAATGAATTTTAGACAGTACCAGCAATATTTTCCTTTGACACGGCAAACTGCAGTAAAATATAGGAACAATTGACAAACTGTTTCCTTGACCAACCCAAGAAATTGTTCCTCAATTTAAACATATTTTTAGGATGGATTTTAGCTCGTTTCATTAAAAGAGAACTCCGCAGGCGAAGTTTTTGAAAAACTCTACTGGAAATACAGAATTGTAGGTGTAATTTATAGGGTGTTTTTCACAAAAATTAATTGAAAATTAAAAATTTCCAGTCACAAAACTGTCATTAAAATTTGTTTGCAAGTTTTGCCTGACTTTCCCTGACTTTCTGGGTAAAATGTCCACATTTCCCTAACTTTCCCTGACGGTATGAACCCTTTACAATGCTAAATCCTGGAGTGCAGAAATTTGATATATTCAATTCGCGAAATGGTTTCTTTACTAAAACTGAATAGATTAATGCAATTCCCTTCACGTGTTTACTGGCAACTTTAAAAGTTGAAAAAATACATTCGATACTACGACCTAGTCTCAATTTCGAAACATACGTACGTCTGGTAAATGTTGGGTTTCACTGAATACCAATAATACCACATTACAAAAGGTTGTAACCTAAAATAAAATGTTTTTTGTGACGCCTTATTTACTACCAAATTACCATCGACAGGATATACACGTACATGTATTTTGCATCAAAATAACATACGCTGATTCAGTATACAAGAACTGCCAAGATTACGAACGATGTTTCCTTATTAAAAGCTAATTATGTAAACGAAGAATGCATAAATAGACGTACCAGCCCACATGTACATCATCAACGTACCCTTTACTTAGGAATACAATACATGTCAACGTATTAAAATCCGAAAGGTTCACCAGGGTGCCCTATCCAGTGACCCATTCATGCGTGTACGCCTAAGGTAGATCAGCTTCTCATGTGCAATATCCCCTATGGTTGAACGACGGCAGATTGGGGTGTAAAATCGATAGACCTTCACGATATGAGAATAAAATTTAATTTGCTTTTGATAATGACATTGACGACATTATTAGATACAGGTTGCAACGTAAGCGAACAAGTTGTCTATGCCTCCCTCAGACACGTCACACATGTGAGTTTTGGGAAATAATGGGGCCTTAATGCTTCCCTGGATATGTTTGACACTGATTAATGAATGTCTATTTTCCATAAAATGAGATTAACGTCCTGAATGCAGTTGTTTAGCCCTGTCACGAGTCTAACAAGATCACGTGATGTTACCAAAGTGGTGGACTGATTTAACCTAGCTGCACAAATTTTCAATCGATTTGGTATTAAAAACTTAATTCCTAAGTTATCCTGTGTTAACACATTCAGCCACCTTAGCACATTTAACTCTACATGTTTATCTGAATATGGAAAAGTTTATAGACTGTTTTCTCAATCAAAATCTCGATTAGCTTGCAGGATAACCAGGTTGTTCCACAACGTTGTGGTCTGGGCATAAAAAACATCTCAGAGATATTTTGTTAACTTTCACCAAGTTGACATTAGGCAACCATAATATTCATAAAAATTAATTAAAGCAAGGATATTACCGCCATCAGGCATTTTCTAAAGCAGACACATAATCTCAGTAAGTTTCCAATAACTAATTAATCATGCTTGATATCATGCGCAATAGTCTGATGTCATACCATCAACAAACTTTTGGCGAGTGAAAAAAAAAAGCAGTTGATACTGCTTTCGCACATACAGTACATGCATTTGTAAGGAAACGATTCACTGATAGAGTTGGAATTTGCATTAAAATTTGCATTAAAATTAAAGATGAAATTGTTGCATTCATAAAGCTAGTATACACTATATCACAAAACAATGCAATATAACACATTGGTTTTTAACTCTGTTATACAACTTGTTATATAACGGAATTTACTCCACATTGTAAAAAGCGGGGTTATTTTATAACAAAACGTTGTACTGTATGGCAAAGTTAAACAATTGTTTCAAAATGAGAAGGAACAATGTTAAATATAATAATGTTCCTTGTGATATGGCAGGTTACACGTGTATGTTATCCGTTATCCGTAAAAATCCAATGCTTTTGTAAAATGTGTGCTGTATGACATGTTTTGGTATGTCGACACTTGTAAACTTCTTATAAAACGTCCACATTGATTACGTGGGTTTTAAATAAGTGATTTATTGAGATGTTTTAAATAACATTAATGTTTAAATAAAGGGTTTTAATGAAATGTTTTAAATAAAAAATTTCAACTCATTTTCAAACAAGTTGAAGTTGTTATACACTTTTTTGTCACATTCAATTACCTGTCGAACAATTATAACATCCACAACAAGTTATATATGTGACGTCACATGATAGATTGCACAACAAAGTTCAAAACTAATTTATAATAGTACAAAAAACTTTGTTATCAAGTGCATACTCAGATTTATAACGTTTTTTTGATCTTTACCGCCACAGCAAAATCAACGTTACGTAACATCAACAAAAAATAACATTTTTCTTCCCATTTTCAACCAGATGTATAACATAATGTATGATGTTGAGATGTCTTAAATAAAAATTTTTCTTCTCATTTTCAAACAAGTTGTAAACAGTAAATTTGTTACATACAATAACCTGTCGAACAATTTTGCCATCCATCACAATTTATATACGACGTCACATGAGACATTGCACAACAAGATTCAAAACTAATTAATACATGTAATATTACAATGTTTTGTTATAAAGTGTATACTCAGATTTACAACGTCCTTTGATGTTTGCCGAGAGGGAAAGAAAAAGTGTACAATACATCCATCATGTTAAATAATATTTTTCTTCTCATCTCAAACAAGTTGTATAACTTTTCAATACAACATGTTTTGTTAATAGCTGCTTAACATTTGTAAACCCAGCTTAACATGTTCGTAGCCACAGCAAGAAAAAATGTTACATCACATCATGTTAACTAATATTTTCTTCTCATTTTAAAACCAGTTATAATCAGTTAAAACCACGTTTGCTACAGTGTAAGCCCAGCTTAACGTTTTCGTAAATGTTATGGTCAGAAAAACTCCACCACGCTGCTTGCGGTCAATTTTAGCCATTACGAACAGAAAACCCTGGTGGGCAGTGCACGTACTCGATCATAAACGCAGCAAACCTTTTATCTCTATCAAAAACTTAACGAGCAATTCGGAACCCATAAACAATTTATGTCTGATCATCCAAAATAAATCTTCCCCCAGAGTTCATTTTTACGAGCCAAAACAATGTCATAACTGTGGTTATCTGTGTAATGAAATTTTAATTGCAGCTCTTGAGAAGTTAAAGTACAGAAGTTTACTTTAGTTAGCATTTTTTTTTAAAAAAAAACAGAAAATTTCCAGAATTAGGAAAAAGCCAGACTGTGTTTTACTGACCACTGAAGTTTTCCCATAATGCCACGTTTTATTCGTTTCTTGCCCATAATCCAGGGTATAAAATCATTGGAGCATTTCAAGCCTTGTGAAACAAACCAAAATTGTTCGCCATAGGTCCATATATCTCAATGGGCACCGATCTATGACAATGACCATTGGAGGATAGTTCAATGGCATAATAACAGGGTTATTGCTCTTTTAAGTGAGTTCAGGAAATCTAAACATTCCTCTCAGTCTAAACTTTTCCGTTCTAGCTTCACAATTTACTGTACAGATCAATGCTAACGTTTCGATACACATCTACTTCCCATAACAAATGCCCGTTAATTCCATTAAAAACAACTGGCTAGGATCCAAAATCTCCAATCTGCCTTTGCAGCAAAATTCAATGGGAATGTCAGAAAACTGTAGCAATATATCGATGGCCTAGTGGCAATTCCACGTATCATCATTTTTTTAGTTTTTATACCATTCTGTTGAGAAGTATAATTACTACACTGCGTGTCTTAGCATAATAGCTCCAATTTGGTATTTTTTTAATCAAAATTCTTCCTGAGATCTTAATCTTTATTCGTTAAGCTTAAAGGTTGACACGGGTTGTCTACTGGATTTGGTTTAGCAAATTACATGACTTTTCAATGACTTAAAAAAATGTTCAATGCCTGTTAAAATGTTAGGCCATTAACGGTTTATGTCATCACCAAATAGTCAATTTCAGAAACATCTTGCATAATGCTGACATGATCATTGACCAAAAAAATAGGCGATTTTTTTTTAGAAACGGAATAACAAATCTATAACCCAAATTTTTATTTTGCGAGTCAATCAAAGGCAAAAAATTCCTTGACCCTGATGTCAATTTTATGACTTTTCCATGACCTGAATTTAATTTTATGACTATTTCAAGACTTCCATGACCGTTAAACACTGTTCCTGAGATCCTAATCGTTATTCCCTAAACTTCAAGGTAAATAGCATGTAACAACCTGATGTTGACACCGTAACAACAAGTAAAAATATCACAAATACTTCGTTCTTACATGCAATTGTGTGCAGTAGCATGCATCAAAAATGTTAGTTGCATTCTAAATTCAAATGACAACGTTCAAAATGAAATCTAAACTTTTTTTTCCTTTTTCATGAATGGACATGACTCGATCAAAGGAAAAACTGCCATGACCCTGATGTTGACAGTGATATTTTCATAGCTTTTCCATGACCTGAATTTCATTTCATGATCATTCCACTGTTCCTGAGATCCTAATCTTTATTCGTTAAACTTAAATGTTAACAGCATGTAACAACATGATGTTGACAGTGTTAACACCACGAAAAACATTAAAAATACTTCGTTCATACATGTAACTGTGAAATAGGATGTATCAAAAACGTTAGCTACTATCGAAATTCAATTGACAATGTTAAACAAGAAATCTTAACTTTTTCTTCCTTTTCTGAAAAACTGCAATTTTGTCAATACTGTACGTGGTATTGTCTCCTCTCAAAAAACCGCCGCTTCCCAGCCTTTGCAATGAAATAATCCCGCCAATAAAGTCAGTTGATATCAATGCAGTTGCCGTTATTGGAAAAAGCTAAGAATGATACAAAAAAAAACCTGAAGAAATTCAATTCGGACATTATATTACAGTTAACGCTGCTGGTTGGCCTTATGGTGGACGAGCCCCATAAAAAAATATCTCGAGTGTGTTTGCAGTCAATTTCCGAGCAATATCATCAAACTCCGATACAGCTCTGCGGAGTTCCCCGTATGAGCAATGTAATTTAACAAACCAGACCATCTAAAATTGTTTTTATGTCTACTGGTGGGATCCAAGACTATTCCCAGCGTGCGTAGCCACCAGATTACATATTACATTTGGCGAGCGAGTAGAAAACGAAGAAGAAAAAAAAGGATTTCGACTTAAATGAATGGTTGCTGGTCAATTTGAAATTGCTTTTAACATTTTTTATGCCAGTTTTTATTTCAACTCGCCAATTGAAACGATAGGTTGGGCGGTGGAAACAACTTACGGAATAGCTGGAACAGGCGTATGGGTCCGCGAGCATTTCATTACTATTTGGGGCTGGATTGCCAGAAAGGCACGATGTCATACGAGCCAAGAAAAAAAAGCAGGCAAAATGAAGAAAAAAAAAAACCAGAAAAGTAAATGGGATAATTTTCCTGCATTTTCAAATGCTGGATTGCGGCTACTCAGAAATATTTAATGCGCGAAGCCTCCGAGAATGAGCAAAACCAGTAATGAAATCAGAGAATTCAAAAAAGGGGTAAAAGAAAGATGTACAGTCTGGTAATGCAATAAGCATGCTGATATTTTTTCGCCGATTTTGGCATCTCCATTACGATTTCTACAGTAAGTGAGGCTGCCCCTTGAGTTTTTTAATTCTGCTTTTCTTCACAACGCCAAAGCTAGTATGGTTTGCCCCCTTTTAGGCGTCGTGCATACAATTTTTCACATTTTTTTTTACATTCAAGCATCTGATATTTTACAATTTACAATTATCTGGTAATTATCTGATAATTACGTACAATTATCTGGGTTTTTAGCATTTTTTCACATCCAAGTATCTCTTTTCTCATTTTTTCACATGCAAATATATGATCCTTTTACATTTTTCACCCAAATATGTTATAATTTCCCCTTTTTTTACACGAAATTGCATCTGAGTTTTTTTTAACATTTTTTTACATCCAAGTATATAAGCTTTTTAACATTTTTAATGTGCAATTTTCACAAGCAATTATCTCGATTTTTCACATTTATTCATATGCAAATACTGATTTTACCATATTTTTCACCCAATATTTCTGAAGAAGATTCCCATTTTCAAGACCTATAACAGAGGTTCACAAACCATGGACCGCGATCCACCTACAATATTGAGAAGGGCGTGTGTAATTTTTTTTTACAAAAACTAGACCTCAAATGGTATATTTTCTCTTCTAACAAAAACTGTATGATTAAATGTTAATATCTAAGACATCGCCATAGGCAAATTATTTTTAATAAATTCGTCCAAAAATGGATTTTAAGTTATTCATGGACATGATTTTTACGTATAATGCTTTTTTTAATACTCTTAGAAGTAGTAGTCATCAAACATCTGGTTCTTTACATTTTTCGCCCAAATATGTGATAATTTTCACATTTTCAAATGAAATTATCTGAGTTTTTCACATATAAGTAAGTATATATATTTTACAATTTTCAAGCAATTATATCGATTTTCAATTTTCTTCATATTCAAACATGTGATTTATCTACATTTTTGACCCAATTTTTCGCACACTGAAACAAATAACCAATTATTAGCATAATTTTTTTAAGAAATTAAGGACCAGATAGCAGGGCAATTCCTCAGTTTTATGCTGGATTTCTTGTGAAATTCATTTCCAATGATTTTTATTCAAATAATTTGTCACATTTTTCACGCTGGCCACATGTCTGGGGTTCTCTTATTCTTGAACACAATTTGGAGTAGGGGAAATACACTTGTAAATCCCCTACTCTAAATGTACAAAAACGTGCATTTCAAACTTGTCTAGTAGACAAGAATGGACCTGTCCCAGCTGTCGGAATTTTCCTTTCTGTGTTTTTGGGTCGTTGTTGTTTTCTTCGTGGTTTTTGTGTTTATCCTAACCAATATTTACCCAAACTACTCTATTTCAGACCGTTTTGCTACAGTTATCAGAGAATCAATGCCCAGAAAACATGACTTCAATGATGAACATTGGGTCCCATACACATGTAAAGGGACTCAAAATCAGCCCATGCTGCAATTATTGGTTTCAATGCAGATGCTTTTACTGCTGCCATTTCCTATTTTAGTGCTTCAAACTAACGTGCATTGCCTTAGGCAGTGCTTGCAAGCATCCGAAAAATGCTCCATTTCCCTGAAGAAGAAATATTGCATGCTGGAATTAGCATATTCAAATTGATTTATGCTTCTCGGAACAATGGACTAGCGATGGAACTGCATCCATCCCAAGGCCTAATCCCGCTTGCTAATTTAACAAATGGCCTACCAAATGTACTTAATGCATCTAGCAACTTCAATCGTTGTTCACTCGTGTTCTGGTACGAAACCTTAATCACTGACAATACGTTTACCAAGCAAAATTCTCAATATGTTTCTATCCACATCATTAACGTTCATTTATCCACTGGTACTGTAGGTTAATGTGTGCTGACAAGGTACAGTATATAGGACCAGGATTACAAATGCAGCATTATGCTGTCTTCACGTTCACGAGTTTTCTTGAAACAACATGAACAGCACCCTCCAGAAGTTGACGTTATAATACTGCAAGCTCGAAATTTTCGAAAATCAGGTTATGATATGGTAGATGTACATTTTCTTGATTAAAGAATTCATGACTGAGTGTTCTTACTGTTTGCATGCTACCTTCCATAAGACCTTGCATAAGATGTCCTTCCAAAGTCTTATTAGAAATCCAATTTAGCAATCATGCTTAACATACATGTAGATGTATGTTTCCACCCAAACGAGGTTTGTTTGTTTGTTTGTTGAATTTTTAACGTTGACCAATTTAATCAGGAAGGTTAATGTGTGCTGGCAATGTCAATACATGTTACAAATACAGCAGTACTGCAAGCTATCCCCATGCACAAGAATTTTTTTGAAACATTTTTAACGTAACTGAAAAAGGCATGTCAACAGTAGATTTTAAGCATGAATTTTAATTCTCCTTAATTATTATTCTGTTAAACTTCAGCGATCTCCAGACAAAATAAATATTATTGAACAAAGAGCATACCGCACGCAAGTTGTCGTCATTGCAAGCTCAAAATTTAACAAAATCAAGTTATTATATGACAGGCAATTTCAAGTAAATGTATGTATGATAACGTTTTAAAATGAAGGCATGATGGCATGACTTGAATTGAGCCCAAACGTGTAAAGGAGGCATTTATAACCCATCTTAGGAGTTCAGCAAAGTGTTCACAGTCATTTGTGTCTACTTAATATCTGCCATATCATGACATCATTGCTGACATGATATCATGACTTGAGTTGACCCCAAACGTTTATAGGACGAAATTATAACCAATCTTAGGACGTCAGCAAAGTGTCTACAGCCATTTGTGTCCACCTACTATCTGACATCTCATGACATCATTGCTGACATGATGTCATGGATTGAATTGACCCCAAACGTGCATAACCCATCTTAGCATTTCAGCAAAGTGTCCACAGCCATTTGTGCTCACCTAATTTCTGACATCTCATGACATCTTTGCTAATAACATTGCTGACATGATATCATGACGAAGTGACTCCAAACGTGTATAGGACGAAATTATTACCCATTTAAGGAGTTCAGCAAAGTGTCCAAAGCCATTTGTGTCCACCTAATATCTGACATCTCATGACATCATCGCTAATATCATTGCTAACATGATGACAATGTCGTCATGACATCATTGCTGACATGATGACAATGTCGTCATGACATCATTGCTGACATGATGACAATGTCGTCATGATATCATTGCTGACATGATGTCATGACTTGAATTGACCCCAAACGATTATAGGAGGCGATTATTACCCATCTTAGCATTTCAGCAAGGTGTCCAAAGCCATTTGTGGTAACCTAACATCTGTCTTGCAGCCTGGGCAGCCATCCTTCCATGGATTCCAACAGGTAAGCAGTCATTGTCATTGCGCCATTGTCCTTCATCCTTCATCATCTCTGTCGCAATGCAG
Source organism: Kryphioiulus occultus (assembly GCA_034687865.1). Lineage (NCBI taxonomy): Eukaryota > Metazoa > Arthropoda > Diplopoda > Julida > Julidae > Kryphioiulus > Kryphioiulus occultus. Next base: position 19,850 of record JAQGAF010001390.1, read on the forward strand.
TGCCAGTAGAGTAGTTTGGCCACGTTAGTGCAATGGCAAACGGCCAATTAATAGAGTAGACACGCGAACGGTGGCAAAGTTCTGGTCTCATTAAGTTTGAGGAGTGGATTAACGTCGCACCAGCTCTTTTCTCGAGTGCACAGCTGTCAAAAGCCATCAACAGCGGTGGTCATCATTTTGAAAAATAGCATGGAGCATGGCCGCAATATAATGCCTCTGCATTGGTGTCCTTATACATCCTGAGTTATCTGTCGTCTTCTGCAGCACTAGCTGCAGCAACGTTGCCATGCAGAAAGACGAGCCAATATCCAAAATGCCTTCACGCCATGCTGAACGTGGAATTACCTGTATAAATTTCGACGTGGCGATCGATGTTCCCTCGCAGCAGCTTAGGGCCTCTGAATGTCTTTATCGTTGCTGCCAGCGAGTTTTGCATGCTGGTGAAAACCCAACTTGGCTGGAGGTACGATGTCTTAATTAGGCGTGTTTTGCCTCGTTATAAAAATAGCTAAGATGTCCGTGTGGTTATAAGGTGATGTGGTTACGAGGTGATATTTACTGCATGCGAGCAAGGGCATTTGCAGTGCGTTTCAAGAGCCACTGAAAACCGTGGTTGCCATTGGAAATTTGGCAGAATCTCGTTATAAAATGAAATTCGTGTAATTATCCTAGGGTAGTACAGATTTCTTAACATAAAATTCCCTGACTTCCCAGGTTTACCCGAGTGGAAATTTTATTTTTCGCTGACCTTAAGGTTCCCCATCGACCAATATAAAGTAAAAAAAAACCTGCTCCTTAACGTGAATGTGTTTCACATTATGGTCATTGATTAGGACGATATACTTTATTCAATTTGTGAAAGAATTATCATAAGTGAAAATAAAGAAACTTACATTTTAATTTGGATTTTTAATTAGGAGTACGCAGATGCTCTGGAATTTGGCAAAGTTCAAATTTTGACATTGTCGTAATGCAGAATAGACTGAACTGCTCTGCTCCCTTTTGGAACATTTTATCATTGCACAAAATGCAACTTCACCTCAAAATCTTGGTAAACGTCATAATCGACGTTCATGTAACATGTACGAAATACCTCATAGATTGAAATTAGAATTATAAGTTAAATATATTCCATGACTTGTTGAACAATTTTCAATATTCAACTGACTTTCCCAGTCAGTTACAAATCCTAAATTGACTTTCATTGGTTTATTAGTTAGTTACAAATCCTTGACTTTTCCAAGTTTCCCAGTCAGTTACAAATCCTTGAGTTTTCCAAGTTTTCCAGTCAGTTACAAATTCTTCATTGACTTTTAAAGGTTTCCAAGTTAGTTACAAATCCTTGACTTTCCCAGTCAGTCACAAATCATTGACTTTCCCAGATTTGCCAATACGTTACAAATCCTTCACTTTCCAAGGTTTCACAGTCAGATACAAATCCTTGACTTTCCCCAGTTTCCCAGGTAGTTACAAATTATTCATTGACTTTCCCAGTATATGACAAATTCTTAATTGACTTTCATAGGTTTCCCAATTAGTCACAAATCCCAGATTTCAAAATTGGTTTGAAACCCAGATTTCCCAATTAGTCACACATCCCAGATTTCCCAATTAGTTACAAATTCTTCGTTGACATTCCAAGGGGTTTCACAGTCAGATACAAATCCTTGATTTTCCCAAGTTTCCCAGTCAGTTACAAATTATTCATTGACTTTCCCAGTGTATTACTAATCTTTAATTGACTTTCATAAGTTCCCAAGTTAGTTCAAATCCTGAAATTCACAGGTTTCCCTGTCAGTTACAAATCCTTGACTTCCTCAAGTTTCCCAGGATTTTTGGGAATTCAACCCTGGGTTATTTCTCAAAAGTGTTTGCAGTCAATGTAGCTTGCAGGTCTTCATACGACGTGTGTCTCAGTGACGTCAGATGATTTGAGCTGTTGGAAGCTGACGAAATCAGATAATTCGTTTAGCCTGCTAAGTTTAGGCATTGTCTGCGGATAGGGCAGAATGCCTATTACCGTAATCATAGATTAGAACCCCGAAATGCTGATATCATTACGTGGTTTCTACCGTCTCGTATTACGTTTATAGCTCCTTGTCGTGCAGAAAGCAATTTGTAAATTCCCTTACCGAATTGCGCAATGGAGGTATAGAAACTTGGAGGGCAGTACACATGAAACACACTACAGCTGATATGAAGGTGATGGAAATCTTTACTTACCTAGAACAAAAAAAATGATTAATTAACTTAGAACAGAAACAATGCACAAAGGACAAGATATAGGCTGCAATGTTTGAGTAGGAACAAAGAATTCACCAAATTTCTATAGATTGAAGATTGAAGATACTGAAAACTTACAGGTTTACTTAACTAGCACATGTAACATTTTTGGGAATGATTTGATCAGCAATTAAACAGCGTAAATAAGGCGTCCAAAACAAACAAAGTTTTTGGAAAGAACCATTCCTAAGGTAGTATAATAGCTATTTTATAAAACCCAACACTGACACTTATATCAAATTAAAGAAAACTTGAAACAGACACACGTACGTTTCGTATATGAGATAACGTTTATGACATTACCAAGCTCACGTACGTTTCGAGTTTATTTTCTCCAGAAGCATGTATACGTTTCGAAATTGTTCACATCCAAAAATATGATATTTTTCACATTTTTTCATATTTTGTACCCAACATTTTTGAAAAAATCCCTATTTCAAGAGCTATAACAGCGCATTTCAAACTATATAACGCGACCACCTATACTATAGAGAACGCCATAGGTAATTTTTTTTTACAAAACTACACCACAATGGTAGATTTCAGCTTAATTACTTTTTTTAAAAAAAAACGTGTATGGTTATAACATTTAATATCAATGCTTAAGAGAGAGCCATTGGCGATTTTTTTGAATTCGACAAAAAAATGGATTACAAGTGTATTTCCATGGAAATGATTTTTAAGACAAAGCATTATTTCTAAGTGTTCTAAGTGTCTTACAAATATTACTCTTCAAAAAAGCGCAGCAGGCAATTTAAAAAAAAACTGATAAAAATAATCAAATTTAAGACGTTTTCTGTGAAATTAAGGACTTGAATGGAGGGTATTCCTCAGTTTTAAGTTGGATTTCTTGCGAAATTCATTTCCAGCTAATATTTAACGTAAATTGTCATTTTTTACGGAATTTTTTTAAACATTTTTCACATTTTCACACAATGAGGTTGTGTACTAAATTTCAACATTGTAGGGCCTAAGGAAGTCGGTTAAAAATGAGTCAGAAAATGTAGAAAATAATAAGGGTTGAGTAAGTTACAAGGAATTGGGATTTGCCACCACATTGCGTGATAATTAATCACTACTACGTTCAAGTACTTAGGCTTTGAAACAATGTCTAGACATTGCCCTTTCCAAATCATGGGCATGTTTTTCATCCCACGCACCGATAATTCACAAATCCCCTTCAACCATCAACAGAGGGGAAAAAACTCCATTTTTCCCTAAAATTTGTCAAAGCAGTCAGACTAAGCGTGAGGAATTCGCTGTCCCAGATTGTCCCTGGCACATAAATAAATGTTATGACTAGAACGCCTCGCAACCGCTGTCAGCGAATGTTGAGTGTGAAATGGTTCAGAAACGAAATTAGTGACAATTGACTATTTTAATTTGAAAAAAATACTTTCTTTTCCAGGCCATTAGATGGAAATACCTTTTTGTCTGGTGGTATAGCAATCAGTAAAAGTGCATCATACTGACAAAATCCAGGAGTAAGTACTTTGGCAATGCGTGAAAAGAAAACTAAACACAATACATGCAAACGTGTCAAAATATGTCAACATGCACCACCAAAGACAAGTTACATTTTACAGTCTATCAAATCTGCTTTTTTTCCACGACAGTGTGCAATACGAGAATTGGACGGTTGCTCAATCTCAAATAAAAATAATTGATTATGGAGGGAAGGAATATTTCTATTTCCCCAATACGAAAATGAATGATAATAAGCATGTGCAAACTAGTTATTTTTCGACAATTCAGACGAGAAATGATAAATTGCTTTAAGGAAGGGAGCTAAATGTGCATCTGACAATCCCTGACAACCATTCAGTAATTTCCCTAACATTTTACACGCAATTTCACACAATATTAGATCACAAGTAATGAATTTTAATAATTTGTAGGGCAATTAAAAAGGGCAATTTTTGAAGAAAAAAAAACACAAATTTCAACAATAGAAATTGTCCATAATACTGCGAACTTTAAAAATGTGATTAAATATTAATACTACAAGAAACGCCGTAGGCGAATTTTTTTTAATTGTTTTTACATAATAGGTTTTAGTTTATACATGTATGTTGCCATACAAAAATTGCCATGCAATAGTAATAATTTAGGATCGCGAAAGCAACATTTTTAGAAATGAAACATTGAGATTGCAGTGGCCACGTTTTTTTAAAACAATTCAATTCAAAAAAGTTCTGAAATGATGAATGTTAGTTTTTTTTAATTTTCTTTTAGAAACTAGTAAGACTAAACTATCTCAATTTCCCTAACATTTTCACGAATTCCCTGACTTTCCAGAAAGTAGGAACCCTGTATTAAAAAAATTTAAGTAGATGGCTGATTTATAGGTTATGGACCGTGGGCAATCCAATGGTCAATTGACTTTTGAACTTAGAACTCATGTTAAGGATCATTTTATTACTAAATTTTAAACCCTTGCTCAAACACCACAAGTCATATTTTGAAAGTTGTAGAGCACACTCAAATTAGTTTAAAACATGTTTCATTTCCGTATTGGCATCGTGTACATAATATGGTTAGAGCTTGTCCTGGTGAAATGGTGCGTGGCAGAGAAGCTTTAGTTTAGGGGCAGTTTTACACCGTTTTATTAGATTTTTGTGAGATTTGTACAGGATGTAAATGCATGAAATGAAACGTGTTTTTAACTAATTTGAGTATCCACTTTCACTTTCAAAATACGACTCGGAGTGTTTGAATCACGGTTTAGAATTCCAAGGCCACTTGACCATTGGATTGCCATGGTCCAAAACATACAGTGCAAATTTACATGTCAGTATAAAACTCAAAATGTTAAAAATATGTTTGCTGACACACATCACGAAGGTATTCATATTTCCATTTCTTAATTACAATGTCGGCATGGCCAAATTGCACCCCCTAAAAGCAGCTGTTTGCATTCAAAACGTGGCATTCTGGGTCTTCTTGATGAAGGGTGGTCCTCTTTTTTGGTTTCCTCAGCCTCTTAAGCCATTGCCAACTAAGTGCAGAAACTGCGAAAACATTGAACTTGCACACATGCAGTGCTACAGCAGCATCAGGGTAGTGTAAAAAAGGGGGGAGAAATGGATCCTGCATTTCCGCTCGTGCCATATGCCAAAAATAAATTCATTTTTAGAGGGCTGCAAATTTCGCCGAATGGCCATCGTAGCTCAAAACAGACTGTCACGAAGCAAAAATGCACAGGCCCATGACCTGGCACAGGAGTACTAAGGTCGATGTCTGACTTTGCAGAGCCACAGTAAACAGTAAAAACAGACAGTCGTTTCTGTATTAGATTATACGTTTTATGAATTCCATTAGCGAAATTACTTTCTGCATAGTCGAAACGTTTCCTTTACAAGTCCGGCTTTACAAGATTAAATAATAACAGTTTGATGCATATGCAAGTTATCATCCCTGCTGGAAAGGTTAGTATGGATCAGAATAAAATTCATAGTGATATCAGTACATATTTACTGGTATATGGTGATATTAGTATATAGCTTACTGATATCAGTACGAGTTATACTGGCGAGAATTAGCGTGACCAATACATTTACACAAAGTTCGTGACATTAATGCACATGTACATGTACAGTTAAATTGCAACTCTCTATAGTGAGATTATAAAAAAAATGCAATTAAATTTGACTGCAAACATTTAAAATCACTATCCACCTTTTTAGTTGCAACAGCTGATATCACTGTGCTATTACTGACACTACTGGAAATTAGTTATACTTTAGTGATATCAGTATATATCACTACTTAACACAATAGATTAGTCTACAGTATTAGTATTAGTGGTATTAGTACAATATGGACTGTAGTGACATAAGTATCCATCACTATACTGATTATGTAATTGCAGGTATGCTAATTAAATGAAATAATTAAGCTTCAAATATTCAGTGAATCGACTTGTAATACTAATGACACTACTTGCATGTACAGGTAATAATAGTGATACTACTATCCGTAGTAATAATGATAGTACTACCAATAGTAATAGTGATATTACTAACCTAGTAACATCATCATCATAGTGATGTCAGTATTCACACTATCTGGCATCAGTAGTCCAAAAACCCACTGTTCAATCACTTTAGAGTAGTGCTATCAAAAGTGATCATACACTAATCTTTCCACCAGGGGACTCTGTGGTGATCAGGCTATCGGAAATGGCGTTTGATGGTCTTGTGTATCAACAATAATAGATCTATTTGGGCCATGAACGTCCAGCATCGTTTGATGGATGACTTTCAATTAGGCCAGACAGTTGGAAAAACAAAGCAACTTCCTTTTTTTTAACAAGACCATGGATGCCTCACTCTCGGTGTTATTATTTCTCGCTTGCCAAGCATCAAACTACCAACATTCAACACAAAGGTTGGATTTTGGAAGAAAAAGAAAGCAACGAGTCCTATTACTACGAAAACGTGAGCAGCCTTTTCAAACTTATCCATCGTCAATAATCCAGCTGGCAGACAACTGGCAGCAGTCCCATCAAAAATCGCAAATTGAGGTAATTTCTATCAACAGACACCTTCAGCATATATGCTGGGCTAGAAGTCCATCGAGGCTTCGCAAATATTTATTCATGCAACTGGATTTGTCGTTGTCTTGCATTTATGGAAGAGTTCAAACGGTTGGTGACCCATGTTCATGTACCAAAAGATCGTTTCGGATATAGTTTCCATAGTTGAGTTTACATAGAGTCAACTCAAGTCAGCTCAGTACCCTAGGTTCAGTACAGATTTGCCATGTGGATCTCAATCAGTTCGTTGTTAATTTGTATTAGACTAGTTATAAACACCTGTTCAGAAATCATCAAATCGGCATTTCAGGAATCACTGGGTGAACAAAATTTCAAGAATCATTGAGTGAACCTGATCTCAAGAATCAGCGAGTGAATCAAACCTAAAGAATCGTTGGGAACCAACTGTCAAGATTCTTTGAGTGAACAACGATATCAAGCATCATAGTACGTGAACAATCTCTTAAGAATCATAAGAATCTTTAAGTGAACCAAATCTCAAAAATTATACAATGAACCAACTTTCAAGAATCACTACGAGAATCAAATCACATAAATCACTGAGTGAATCAATATTCAAGACTCACTGAATGAATCAAATCAAGAATGAATAAGTAAACCAAATCACAAGAATCAATGAGTAAAAAAATCACAAGAATCGCGAAGTGAATCAATTATTAACAATCATTAAGCGAACCAAATCTCAATAATCACTTAGTGAATCAATTATGAAGAATCAATGAGTGAACAAGAGCTAAGGAATTACTGAGTGAACCAAGAAATCAAAAAACATAGAACGTGGAGAATCTCTTAAGAATCATAAGAGTCATTGAGTGAACCAACTTTCAAGAATCACTGAAGAACCAAATCGCAAGAATCACTGAATGAATCAAACTATCAAGAATCAAGTAGTGAACCAAATCTAAAGAATCATTGAGTGAATCAAAGCTCAAGAAACCCAGTGACAAAAATCTAAAAAATCAGAGTGAACCAACTCTCAAGAATCACTAAGGGAATCAAATCTCAAGAATCACTAAGGGAATCAAATCTCAAGAACCACTAAGGGAATCTAATAACGTGAATCACTAAGGTCATATAATCACATGAATCACTGAGTGAATCAAATTATATAAATCATTTTGAGAACCAAAGCCCAAGAATCACTGAGTGAACAAAATCTCAAGTCTTTGCGTCTGAACCAAGATTTCAAGAAATCGTTATGTAAACAAGATATCATGAATCATATGAGGTAAACAAGATACCTTGAATCATATGAGGTAAACAACATATCTTGAACCATAGGAAGTGTTCAAGATCTCATGAACCATTAAACGTGAGCATATCCTTAAAAATCATTGGATGTTAACCAACATATCAAGAATTTTAGGACGTGAATCAACATCTCAAGAATCATAAGACGTGAACCAAAATCTTAAGAATCATATAGGTAGTGATCCAAGACCTCAAACAATCATAGGACGTGAACCAAAATGTCACGAATGATATAAAGGAACCATAAGGAATATTCCAAGATCCAGGAATCTATACATGCGCCAAGATCTCCAGAAAACAAAATTACGAGGGATTTTTCAAGGTTCGTAAAGATGTTCATTGATCGATATCCAAGCACGTGAATACCTTGAGGATTATCCAGATTACAGCGGCCCACAGCGCTGTACTTTCCACTTTTTTTTTGGAGCTGAAAAAAGATCCCACGACCTGATTTCTACTGATAAAGACCGTGCATATTGGTACTTGAAGTTTATACTGTTCTGTATACATGTATATCTCTTGCTAAAAGTGTTGCATGTCGTGGAACAGAGGTAAACCCTGGAGGATTTGCTGAGATCTCAAGAATGTATCAGGACATTGCGGGATGTGCCAACATCGTGAAAAAACTAAAAATATCTGGAAAACAACATTTTCACAACATTTTCTCCGCATGTTGAAAACTGAAGAAACTTCAACGCAAATTCTGAAATTTAAATTAAAGAAACACCACTATAATTGCCAGAGAGCACGTGGTTCACTTTCAATTAATGACCGGATTATCGAAATACACAAAGCGTACAACTTACGTCATTTCACTTTTAAATCCAGATTTATGCACACTAGCGTTGCACCAATAAATTCTGGTGAAAGCTTAGTCGCTGGATAAATTCAAAGTCAAATCATTTAAACATCAGTTTGCAGCAAAGTGCATTCCGAACAACTGCAGTGCAGCAAACACCAGCACAAACTCAATAAATTCAACAAAAATAAAAGCTTGGAATTTCAGCACTTCATTAAGCTCGAGAATTACAACCAAAAGTCAAAGACCCTTTTAATGCAATGCTAAATCAGTGAACTTTAGCTGAAACATCAGATAGATTTGAGTTTAAAAACCTCACCTTTATGGGTTGCACCACTGAAATCTTAAATGGTTATTATAAATTAAAATCGATCAGCTGATTAACCCGCAATTAAATCTTCTATCGTCTATTAAGCAAGTTTTAAGCATGGATGAATATCGATCATCCATTCGGCAATGATATGGCTGCAAGTGACTTTCACAAAAAATAGTTTTGCTTTTATGAATACAGAGTTTTTCATGGAGTAACAGAAGTGGTTTGTTTTCCTGGAAAATGGATTTCACAGCAGGAATTTTTTTTCATAAAAATGCTTATCAACCGACTTGATTCTTGGAATGGAAGTCAAGTTGAAACAAAATTTACTTGCAAAAAAAATCCATGGCAACATCCAAGGACTAAAACGAAATTTCGCATATTTGTAAGCATAAGTTCGTATCAGCTGCCTGCTTGTTCATCTTAATGTTTTAGGAATTGTTGACTTCCTTTCCGTACATTTATAATTTCGAGTTAACCTTTGGGCATTTCGATTTTTCTGGGAAATTATTTCCAGACCTCCTTGGGCAACGGTGAAATCTGTTATTATTATTCATATTAAAAAATATATTGACGATGTGCATCGCAATTTACGTTTATCAGGGTAATATGCTGAGGGGGGAAATAAACCTTGGTTACAGGGTGACTAGCCGAGACTTGAATCCAATTTCCCTGACATTTCCAGGTTTTCCAGACAATTTTTGCAAAATTGCATGACTAGTTTTATTTTTAATAAAGTTATTTTTATGGATCTAATACCAATTTCAAATCAAAAGTGGCCTACCTCTTTTAAAATCCATTAAGTCATTAATCTTACAGTCATTAAGCACACAGTATTTATGTTCCTTTCAAAAATTAAAAATGCTAATGTATCCAAAGCAAATAAAACTCGTGATACAACTTCGTGATAAAACTTCACTCACATTTCCAGACAAAAACAATTTCCCGGACATCACCAGGTTTTCCAGACGGCTAGTCACCCAGAGGTTAATAAATCTTTCAGTTTTAATAAAATGTGAATGATTTGGGGAAATACAGCGCGCACTTCGGTATAGTCCCTGATCAGGCAAAGATGCTTAACTTTTCCTAACGGATTGTAGTCTAGCAGGGATTCCCTGGCCGTCAGGGGCAGCAGTACAGGCAACATTACTGTACATTAGGCGAGTAGATAATTAGTATGTGCACATTTAGAGTGATGCCCTTTTATCCCAACTACACAAAATCGTACTTTGGCAACCTGGTAAAATCAAGAGGGTGCTAAAATTGCGCCACAAATCTTGGTATTTGATTAAAAACCATCATCATTCAGGCGCATCAAAACGAAATTAATAAATCATGACATGGCGCTTTTGCGTTATTAAGCAATTCAATAAACTGCATCTATCACACGAACGCAGATTTCCATTCAGCAATGACAATATAGCAGCAGAACCATAACAGCTGGAAAAAAGGTTAAAATAAAAGCATAATGATGGACCAGCACACTGCACAAGATTGCCTACGAGGCATAAAAGCTACTTGGATTTTCGTGCATTGCTTAGCTCCAAAAATGTCATAGTCACTTCTTATTGTATTATTAAATAAATGCAAATACGGGCTGTTACGTGTAAGTTGGAAAAAAACCAAATGTTACGTGAAATGTTTCGCATATGGATGTACGTGTAAGCTCGCCAACATTCGTATATGAGATCCTCAAAAGCCCATCAAACTCCTCAACCAAGCTTAGCAAATGCGTGGGTGAATCCAGCATTTCCACTAATCATAAACTTAATGCCATTCAGATTTATACATACGTCTGAACGGTATAATATTCCGGAGAGTTTAGCATGGTTTGCAATTACGCTGCAAATGGCTCGGAAATAAATAAGGAGAAAATGGGGATACTTATTCGTATGATTTCATAAAGGCATAAAATATATGGCCATTAAGAGTGAAATACACCGTGCGCCAGTACAGTACAGCATATTGATTATGCTCTTTTAAAAGGAGTTTCAAAAGTTGCTAAGAAGAAGCGTACACGAAAAGTACATTAATTTTACAAAGAGGATAAGGAGAACGCATAAAACAGTATCGACTTTGGGATCCAATTACAACATTTTTCGGGAGAAAAAGATGATTTATTATGGCGACCGCAGGCTAAGAAATATTTTAATTTCGTGAAAATATCAGTTGATAACAAATGTCATCTGTAACAATTTTACAGACGCATTCTCAATATTTCTAAACGATTCAAGTTAGGATCATGCCCTGCTCTTGCATAGGATCTATGAGATAATGGGCTTCTCCTTACAGCTCGTAAGCTGTGTCACCCGCTACCCCTTTAAAGTTAAAGTTTACTAAGATTTAGAATTCCCGACCCGCGGAGCAACGGCGAAACATATTAAGATTTATTTGGGTGAGTGGTAGTCGTGAACCTCCTCGGAAATGTATT
>JAQGAF010001391.1:0-31479 GCA_034687865.1 Kryphioiulus occultus
CAATCCAAATATTTTTCACTAAGTGCTCATTTCTTTTTCTTAATTCAGCCTCAACGTTGAACAGTGTTTGAACCTACATGTTTTTTTTATGCACTAAAATAAATGTATCCAAACGATTTACAGTAGTTCACTACACTGTTCAGTTGTACTCCTTCCGAGAAGTTGATTTCCAGGCACTTAAAACGTTATGGTTTGGCACCCTTCAAAAAAAATGAAGGTATAGGAATTCCCGGCTTATTCACTTATTGAAAATCCGTTGTCGGTCATTGGAACGTTGACGGATCCTTCCCGTGATGCAACATTGTTCAACTTTTGGGGGTAGAGTCTGCGCAAGGACTAAGAGGCGTGGGAGTTGAGTCGTGTGGAGGAAGCGCCTTCAACGTCGCTCACTTAAACCGCATAAATCGTTTACAAAAGGAGCAGGGAGAAAAATCGTTGGTTGTCTAATCATTGAAGTGCACACGAGTACTATTCGGACTTGGCAAATAATAAGGTAAGAAAATTTTCATTAAAATTATATTAATGCAATTTGTTGCTAAAAGCGAGTTTGTTGAAATTTTAGGCAGTTGAGAATAATCTGCTATCTTTATGATGAACTGTTGATTTGAGAAATGCATCACTTCTCTAATATTAACAAGTGCAATTTAGTTGTGCAAACTTGCGAAAAAACTTGGTCGTAAGCTTAGTTTATAGATTAATTCAATGTGCAGGTTTTTAAACAAAAAATACAAGTGGTTCTGTGGCATGTTACGGTTAACATTGACTATCTTTTAGAATGTACATTGTACATTTTTCATATATTTTGTACTACGATTTTCCATAATTGCAAATTTAACTGTTTATTACTGGTGCACAACCATAGATACAAAATGCCGGAGGTTTGATATACATGTTTAAAGACAACAATGGTGGGATAACTCAGGAGGATCTCCAATTTTTGTGAATATATTCAACTAAACCCCATTTACATCAACCATTTCACAGTAAAAAAAACTTTTAAGTTTAAGAAAAATAAATTCTACGACTATTTTAATTTACAATTTTTACTGATAATAAATAGGTGAAAACTGAAAGTGCAGACAAATAAAACTTAACTTGTTGATATACAGTACATCAAATTGAATTGCAACGCACTGAAATTCAAGTTTTTAATTAAAATTCAACTATTGAAATTCGTAATAGACGCGCATTAGTACAAATGAAAATTATTAAGATAATAATGTCGTAATCGTGGGTGCAAACTGTTGCATCTTTTCAATGGTTATAAAAAATTCTAAATGTTCATAGGTATAACTTCCCTAGAGTCAATGAAAAACCATGTAGGCCAACCTAGCCTAGCAAATTAACATAAGTATGAGATTAACTTTTCGACTTACTACATGGAAGTTTTTCATAAAAAGAAAATATATTTTAACCAAACAGTATCCTCAGTAAACATCCGTATTGCGGATGTTTCCGAAACTAAATGCAGTTTGATTGTACTGTATACTTAGTTGTGTTTGTTTGCACACAATCGAAAAGCACAATGAACATTGTGCATACAACTGAAATGGCCTTTGGCAGCAATCTTCAAGAAAATAAAATGTAAAGGAAAACAGGAGCAATATCGCTTTAGAATTTTAAATCCGATCTCCTAGAGTTACCAAACTTTTTGATTAAACAAAATTTAAAGGAACAAAACGTACTTTTCCATGACATATCCGAGGGGTTTAACAGCGACGTCAATAATTGCACACATAATTTCTTGTATTTCTAGTAATGAACCAAGAATAATGCCAATTCTTCATTTAACATGATATTGTAATTTTAAAAGTGTGTTAAAATAATGTTTAACAAACGTTTAAATGCAGTTACGTTAACCTAAGTAAGCAATGCATGCAAACCTGCTTAAATGAGGTACAACAAGTTATATGTACGACTTAATCAGTTTAACGTAACTTAAAGAATGCTTGTAAACATAGTAAATGTTATTCAGAGTGCTTAAACTTCAAAAGGCATGGATCAACTTCATATTTATAATGTAGAACTTTCTTTCTGCTATTTAAAGTTATCATTTGCGTTAAGAAGGATTTAAATTCATAACTTTCATCAGTGTCTGTATACTTCTGACAGATAGTTGTTAACATATACAAAGAATGGTTATCTGATTATCAAGAAATTGCCAATGATCAAGAATACTGGCATACTGCTAATATTTCTGGACAACAATTCCGTGCACAATTAACTTGCATAATTAGCATGACTTAATAAGTTATATTTCGACCAGAGTTACAACAATTTCGTTTATGAGTCGAGGAATTAGTTGTTCAGAGTTTAGAACTGATTCAACTTCTGTTGCTTAGCATTCGTCATTAGCACCACCTGGTGGTCATATTTGTAAGTTATACTGTAGCCTATGTCTGATACATCAAAAACTGTTTCATTTAATTAATTTTCAGAGTACTTGAACAGAAATAAGCCTGGTATACACGTACAACTTTAAAAGTTTTCCAGTGTCTGTTAGTTTTAATAATACGTTGCTTTTTACAAAGCTGACCTTTCTATCGTATTAACCCCTTAAATTTCGAGTTTATTTATTAAATAAATTTGATTATCTTATCGAAACTTTCAACTCAATTAATTATGTAATCCAGCTGCCTCTTTGAGAGCATTTGTGGTAGACAATAGGCCCTGCAGTATCGTAAATCATGCAGTCTTAATTATATTTAATTCCCCACGCAAAATATATGAAACGAAATCGTGTAAATTGACCGCTACTTTGGCGTATAATAACGTGGTCACAACTTAATTATCATAGATGAAAATAAGTTTGAAGAATGGTTTCAACGCAACAATTTCGGCGAACCCATAAAGGACAATTAACGCAGCTATATTTAACTACTGCAAAGTGGTATTTTTAGGCTTGAAATGTATATCATTATGCATGGTCTATTTCAAATTTATATCATAACTATCTGGATATTAACTCCTCCCTGGAAACACCTCCTATGGAGCTGATCCATTAGCAATAACGTCATCCTTAATTATGCTGAATCGGTAATATTTCAAAAAGCGGAAAACCCTAATTACACAAAGTTTATTTGCCCAAACATACGTCTAACTTGAGGATTTCCATATTTAGGGGCAAAGAATGTTTGCATTCTGCAAAAAAAAAAAAAAAAAACCACAAAAAACGGAAATAACACCCACAGTAAGCTACCTTTTTTCATACAAATTGATGCAGGCATGGATGTATTGCCATAAAAAACTTTTTCACATATATCGGAAAAAATAACAATAAAGGGCCAATTAGTCCATACAATCAACATCAATTGCCGTATTAAAAGCAATTGTGTGCAGAAAATAGCAATTAGGTGGATAGAAATTCAAATCAGCCACTTTATTAGAAAAAAAATTGCAGATATTTCATGCACAAGTGCAGGCCTGATTTAAAAAAATTAGTTGAATGGTTTTTATAGACGTGATTTCTATCCACCAAATAACATTTTTTAAAGGAAGGTTAATATTGATAAAACAATCTGAAATTTGCTCCCCCATCCAAAGCACACCCAGAAGGCACTGCTTTAACATGTTTACGTATATTATGCAGGGATAACAGTACATTAAATCCAAAAATACCCAATTTTGTTATTTTTTTCCTAATACAATTGTAATTATACAAGAAAAATACACGCCCTTACATAAATTGAAATGCTAAATAGCAAGAAAAAACGTTGTTTTTCTTTCTGATTAACCATACACCAGCACACCAGCATTAATAGCCCTGGGAAAACAACATATTGGATCTTAGATTTCCCTAGAATCTCAATAAAACATCTGACGTAAACACAATTTTATGTACATGTACATGTATATACTTATTTATTTGTATATCATCTGCATATATGCAGATGTTATTCCACTTTTAGTTCACTTTCTGTTCAATAATGTCAGGAGAAGTGGTTTTACATCACTTATCAAAATGGTAAGCCAATGAAATGCAGGGATGTCTGACTTCATTCTTGGTGACATCTTATCAAAGCCTGTATTCCACTATTGATAACAAAGATAGACATATTGATCAAGTTTTGATAAAAACTTTTCTGTCGCATTTTTTCAGTAATTTCCTATGATGTCAGTCTTACAAACCCCCTTTTCCGTATACATGTGTGATTGAAGTGTGATTGCGGAAAGCAAAAAATGTTAATCAGCCGAAATACTCCATAACGTTGGCAGCCAGTATTTCCTCAATGTAATTTATGTAAATTGAATTTCAGAAAAAAATGGAAAGATTGGATTTAGACAACTTTCTCCGCAAATGTAATTAAGTGATGACGTTTTATTGGCTTATAGCGAAAAAACGCCTTAGCTGAGAATCGTAATATAGCTTATTTAATGTCTAGGTTATAGCCATATGGATGTAATTAAGATGTCGACCAAAATTATCAATAAAGTAAGGAAAGCAACAACATTGAATAAAAAAAAATTGTTTTATCACCAAAGTTTCTATAGCTAAAATTATCGTCTAATTTCAGTGTACTTTTGAACCCCTTCAATTGCAAAGTACTGTTTTTCGACAATATCTAGAAATCGATATTTCACAAATCACCCTTGCCTTTATTAAGCTAACAATCCTTGATCAAAAATTGGCACGATTGTGGTTAATTGTATTTAATTGAGCCCAAGGAAATGAAATTTAAAATGAAAGCATGACTAAATCATTACATGTACAGGTGTATGCAATACAAACATTCTGCACGCTACATTTTTCATATAGCCAGAGCATGAATTTGAATGCAATAAAATATGTGAGATCTATGTGATAAACTAAACTGTTCTTTAAAATGGATACTATCTGCAAGCTATATTTAGCCAATATTTGGGCAGTCATTTGTTTCAATTTTGTTTATCTTGTTCAAAGTATACACCAATAAACACTACAGATCAACATTGGTATTAAATCGCTGACTACAGTACATACATGTATGAATGTTATTTATACACGACGATTACACGTTGTATTTCCACCATCATAATTCAATGTCCAAACATGGAGTACATACATGAATGGGTGTAGCCTAAAAGTTAAGCTACTAGTTGAGTTGTGTCCATACCAGAATCATTAGCATGGAAGGGTTA
Source organism: Kryphioiulus occultus (assembly GCA_034687865.1). Classification (NCBI taxonomy): domain Eukaryota; kingdom Metazoa; phylum Arthropoda; class Diplopoda; order Julida; family Julidae; genus Kryphioiulus; species Kryphioiulus occultus. The sequence continues at coordinate 5,119 of JAQGAF010001391.1, forward strand.
AACTTTGCATAGTGGCTTAATAACGATTTTATGCAAAACTTGGAACTTATAGGAACAATTGGAAATATCAAATCCACCAACTTCCAACACAATTAACACCCTGTACAATGTCTAGCTACACTTCAAGGCACAAATAACAGACGTTTATAGAGTATGTTTGTCGATTAAAAACTTGAGAAAAAAAAATAACATACCATTTTGTGGGCGAATCCGATGGCAACGATGGGTTTTATTTATGGTCCGTAATACATCTCGTTTATGACAATGGGCCTCATACTGACTGAAGGACTCGCATGGTTGGCCCAATGTATACTTCATTAGTCTATTATACGTTATCACTCAGGATGCTCCATGGCACAAAATCCTAGAACAAAACGTTATGTCCATTAGTCAAACGTGCAAAAATAAAACTCGTACATCCCTGAAAATAGGCGCACACAAAAAATAGGAAGTTTATGAAAGCAAGAAAGCTTTAATAGTACCCTTTAAAGCTCTTAATATCGTAGAAAACAACCAAACATTCGACGTATTTTTGGAAAATTTCATCGAAAGTGCACCAAAAAGCATTCGCAATCATATTTCATATCTCCAGGGGGTAAATTTATATTTGCAGTTTTGCACCCGAATTTGCCATTATTGAATTTTTCTTAAAAATCGGGCTCAACAACGACGTCGAGGATCTATTTCCACTTGCCTTTCGGCATTATGAAATTCATTTTAGTCGACCTATGGTGTCAAAGGCAATATCTGCGGTACAATTGATGTTTCCCGAAGCATCCCGTTATTGCTTCTCAGAACAACTACGTGTACTTATTGATGTAGAAAACGATGAAAGGCGATTGTTTTTCTGAGTGAAATTATTGAGGGCATAACAACGTTTCAATCGTTTGGGCCTCGAATGTCGTCATCCATTCGATTCGATTTAAATGAAATGTCCCTGTGGCCAGTTCAAATTACTAAGAGGGAAATACTAAAAAAATGAAAAACGAGCGATGTTCCCAGCAACATTTATACAGGCAATCATACCATAAAACACCACCACTCTCAATAAAAAACCTTCCAAAATGTCTAAAGCTGCGTTTATACTGGATAACAAAATGTGTTACATGTGCACGTACAACCTATTTGAAAATGAGAAGAAGAATGTTATATACATGTATATGGTGCTATGAAACATTTATCTTGTTATGTGGTAGGTTGTGTTATACGTCGGTAAAGATCAAAGTACGCTATAAAGCGTCTTTACAAATTATAAATTAGTTTTCAATTTTGTTGTGAAATTGGTTGAAAATGAAAAGAACCATTTTTATTTAACGTCTCAATATTGATCACCCATGTAGTCAAAGGACGTCTATAACAACAGGGTTCCACTGCTTTTCCCCTACATTTCCAGGTTTTAAAATAAATTTGCCTGACCACCCTGGCCATTGAAAATGCAAAAATATGACATGCCAATATAGAAATGCTATATTAGATTATTTTTTCAAATTTCCTTTCAAATTTCTAAAATTTACTGAATTTCCCTGACTTTTTCAAAGTAAATCAGTCTTCCCTGACCTTTTCAGGAAGTTTCAATTTCCCTGGCTATTCCAGGTTTTCCAGGTCTGGGGGAATCCTGGACAAGTTTACAAATGTAGACTCGCTAAAACATGATATAAAACAAGTTGTCACAAAGTCCTTTGATCTTTACCGACACATGATAGATAACATAACCTGATATATTAGGAGAAAAATGTTACTTAGCATCGTGTTATATATCATTTCCCTTCTCACTTTGAAATAATTTATATAAGTTTGCTATACCGTGTAACGTTTTGTTATATACAGTAGATAGCCCACCTTTTTACATGGACAGTACATGACGCTATACATTCATGTATGTACATCTAACAAGTTGTACAGCAGAAATAAAAATGTATTTGTTATATTACAATGTTTTGTGATATAGCCAGCATAGGATTCCAGAAGAAAAGGAGCTGATGGCGAATGTTAAACAAAACTTTGTCTCCATACAAGTGAGATCAATCCACTAAACCACTCTCATGCCAAAGGGCCTAATTTTCTTAATAGAACTAACGACTGAACTATTAAATTAAAATCGCGGATGACAAAGGCACCACTGAATCATGACCCATGCACGTTCATGGGTAACATAGGACTGTATACTGAGTGTATCAAAATTAGTTATCGAATTCGTGCGAAAGAGAAGATGCCATGTAGGAAGAACTAATTTTGTCATTTTATTTATAAAAAACAAAAAGTTTAACAGCTTCAACGTGCGCACATTGTAATTAAGGTTGAGTTTGAGAGAAGGCACAGATGTGGTGGATGTCCATAAAGGGGCATCATTTATGAAACTATCTCTGCTCCAATCCAGAGCAACATTATAATGCACATTTGCCATTAAAATACATGTAATTACATTTGATAATCTATAAATAGAGTCGACACAGAAGTCTATGAAAATTCCAGCTTTAAGTTGGTTTACACTATAGAACAAAACGTGTTATATAGCAAAGTTATACTTAAGCTTATTTGAAAATGAGACGGAAAAATGTTATTTAACATGATGTTAGGAGGCAGTTTTCTTGTTGAAGACTGATGGAAAGCACGTTTAGTGAATCTATATTTATAAACTTGTTATAAAACGTCTACTTCATTCCGTGGGTCATCAATACTGAGATGTTAAATAACATTTTTTCATCTCAATTTCAAACAAGTTGTATAACTTTGTTACATAAACTTACTTTCAGAAAAAATGCGCCATCCATAACAAGTATGCGTAATGTGACAAGTTCCACAACAAAGTTAAAAACTAATTTGTGCTGCATTACAAAGTTTTGTTACATGGTGTTAATCCTGCTTTTAATCTTTACCGACACCATATAGCCTGCTACATAACAAGTGTTATGTGACCTCATATGACACATTTTACACTAAGTTAAAAACTAATTTGTGATATTACAATGTTTTGTTATATAGTTGAAACTCAGCTTTTCAACGTCCTTTGACCTTTACCGACACAACATACATGCACGAGTATAACCTGCTAAATAGCAAGGCAAAGTTATTAAACAAGTTGAATAACTTTGATAAACATGTCTTGTGCAGCAAAATGTTTTTGTTATATAGTGTAAACCATAGTGTCTCACCAAATTTTGGTGAATTCAAAATGTTTTTTAATGAAAGAACCTACATTTTAGACTTTTGTCTTAGCTTTTGACATATACGTGAAACATTTGGAAATCTACGTATATCTAATGAACTTCAAACACGTCTAGTAAATCCTTTAGTCTTTCGTGCACTACTAGCCACTGTAGTATGGTGACATTTCCAGCAATAATCTGAAGCATTCCTAAAACTTATGAAGCTAATCTCAACCCATTACTTAATATCACATCGTGAGGCCTTCAGTAGACTGCGAATCAAAGAATAAATGTGTGCAAGAAAGTGCTGATGCGTTGTCAACGTGAGTAATCGATCGGCCAGCAAGTTTATGCCTGACCACAACAGCGTCTTTCTGTTTCCAAATTGGACAGTCTTAGTCTTTCATTACTGTTTGGCTCGATGATCATTTCCAATAACACTACACGTAACAATTACACTTGTCATTGTATACAAATAATAGAAACTGCGACAATGAGGGTGGATCGATAGGTTGAAACTGCTGAACAGAAGGTCATAGACAGCCCTATAGGCCTAACTTTTGTACTTTAAAATTGTTATTAAGGACGATTCCGGGACATACTTTCCTTTGTATCTAAAGTTACAAAATTCCCTGTTGTGCTATTCATGGTAAGTTAGAGATGTCATAAACTGAAATCTAAGCTTTTATTTTTTTATTTTCAGATTTCGCCATGTCCGGCCATTTTATGAAATGGCTCTTAGTTAGTTTTGTGCAAATTCTACCAGGGGCATTTCCACGTTCATTCGCAAGTGTGAACGAGCCCATGTTAAGATGTTCAGTGGATGATTTGGCTGACTGGCTTACAATACAAGATTTAGGTAGATTAGTGGCTCAATGGGCCTACAAGGAAGGACTTACACCCGTTAGGGTCTTACATCGATTGGAAAATGGATTGCTGACATCGGCTCAAGTAAGAAAGTCACTGCTTAGTGCTTTCACTCAATCCCCAAATTCAAATTTCATACAAATAAATTGCTTGCATGCATGGCAAATTTAAATACACAGTCGTCATATTGTGAACTATTTAATAACTAACTCACTGACTCATATCTTCAAGTTTAGGGAAATGTACTTTTTCTTGAAAAAAATGACAAATTTGAAATGGGGGCGTTAAACCATCGTAACCATTTCCAAACTCCTCTCCAAAATGATGACAATCATTGACAAAAAAAAATTCGATTTAGGCGAAAAATTATAAAAAAAAATTATTGTGGTGCATTTGCGTCCACATTTCAACTCAATGATAACATTTTTAAAAAAGTTGATCGTCATGGATTTTCACCCATATTTCAATCAAAGATATGCAGCTATTAATGGTGTGTAAAAATACATTGATAATTCATCGACCATCCCTTCCCCCTCACCTGACGTCCATCATTAAACGTTCTCAAACCCGAAAATCCTTAAGTTTTTGCAAGCCAGCCAGGATTCCCCCAGAGTTCAAAATTTCAAATTCCCTGACATTATCAGATTTCAAAAAAAAATTCTCTGACCACCCTGACTGGGCACTTGCTTGTCATTTCTTCATTTTTATGTTAAACACTAACTAGACATGTAAACTGTACGGCTTTGTTGAATTCCCCTGACTATTCCAGGCCTTTTCAATTTTCCTGACAATTTCAGGTTTTCCAGGCAATGGGGAATCATGGATATTTACAAACAATTCTGAAATAACAAAAGACGGCATGCCGTATTCCAATTTCCAAGATAACAAAGTAAACTCTTTGATAAAGGCACGGTATAAAATCTAAAAGCAAACCTACAACATTAATTGTTTCCATAAAATTGTATCTTTTCTCCATTTCTTATACTATCAGTATACAGGACTCAGTTATTAATTTCCAGTTTCTTAATAATTTCCATCAGGTCCATTCTGGAATACCGCCAATGGAATTCAAAGCAGATTCTGACATGGAAACCAACAACGATTACTCAAGAATCACATTCATTCACAATCATCCTCCCATGCACACCCAGCATCACGGTCCTGGCCGGATGCCTCCACTTCCACCGGTCAACGTTCTTCCACCACCTCCACCACCACCACGTCCATCGGGCTTTGGAGAAGGACTTCCACCCAATTTGCCATTCGCTCCTCCACCGGCTCTTCCTTTCATTCCTCCTTCAATCAGACAACCATTTTCAAGTTTAGCCTATGTAGCACCGCGGCCACTGGTAAGACTCGACTGATGTGTAAAGTATTGTCAACAACTGATGAAGATAGAACGAAATCTCTCAATTTTTCTTTCTCTTAAATCCTTTGCTTTAGCCAGATGTTACTGTCCAGATATCCGATGAGGTTTTCGGCAGTCCCATCCCACCCGTTTCAGTGACCGTCTCACCGAGAATGAGCGTAACAGAAGTGCTGATGCAGGCTGCTCAGAAATTCGATCAATCTACCTCCACTTCAGACATAAACTTTTACAAAGTGATGTATGGGCACAACAATCAGAGAGAATGCATTGTCATTCGAGCAGTTGGAGAATTAAGTACGACGACCACTTACGTGTGGGAAGCATTAGTCACAGACTCACTCGGCAAGGTAAATTCTGATACATTTCAATCAATAATGCCATAGAATTTACTGCCAGGAATGGCCTCTCATGCAATGACACTTGTTGTCAGATCCAGCAATGGGTCTCATCAAGTGGCCTACACTAGCTAAGAATTACAAATAATAATACATTGACGGTTTTTAATTGCAGGAAATCTGGAGAGGATTGTGCTTACCAACGCATTCACAACTGACGATTCGACCAGGAATGGTAATTACGTTAAATTATGTTCAACAAGACCTAATAGACGAGATCTAATTAATCCGCATTAGAAATGATTACCGATGAGGAGAGCTTGTAAAATCATTGCTTTGTTTGAAAGAAAAATAGGCTATATCATCACCTTTTGCTGATTCAACAAACATATTTTCATTTTATGAAAATAAATGTCGTGCTTATTATTTCATTTACCCATACAAAGCAGTGTATAAAAGTTAGTCGCAAGTGTAACAAATTGGTAGGCCCTTCTGGAAATTGGACTCAGCTTCTCTAGGTCAAAAAGATCTAAGCAATTTAGTCCTGGTTTTTAATTATTGAAAAGGGAGAAATGAACCCGTGTTAATATTAATTATCATGTTTATACATACCAAAACATGAATATTCATAAAGTTTGTCCACTGACTAACAACACTGACTTTCACAATAAATAAAAGAATTTTTATTTCTACATATTTGCTTCTCGAGCCAATTTCCTAACTGTTATGCTGCATATTACAATGGCATTTTGCTTGGCACCATCTGCATACTAGTTAAATCCGTTGTGCATTATATGAAAAATAAAATTTGTAATTATTGGGTTTTTCAAATTTTATGATATCATGTCATTATTAAGTTTCATTTTATTTTTGCAATTGAAATGAAATAAAAGATTTCCTTACATTAGTAATGATTGGCAACTATTTTGTCACACATTTTTTTGTCAAAATCAATTTTATCACAAAACTAGCGCTTTACCAATGTTCTGTAATAATTATTAAGGCACATACTGTACCTTACATTAGTAATGATTGGCAAATATTTTGACACACTTAAATTTCACCATAAGAATTAATGTAGGCTCAATATGAAGCCTACAGGTATATGAAATTGAATTCATGACAAAAAAGTTAATTTATAAATCGATCCAAAACTACATGTATATCACTTTACCAAACTGGAAGATTCAATATACCCGTATTGACATTGTCCTGAAGCGTAACAAAAGTTGAAAATTCATAAATACATGTATCTTCAAATATTGACTCACTATATTGGGCAGTTTTATTCAGCATTGTGGAGTTGACTTTTTTCAAGTTGGGAACAGAAATAAATCATCCTTCGAAGCATGTTCATGCCAAAACTATCCGGCATTTTGTACGGCATCACCAGCAAGAGATTAATTTTTATATCGATTAAAATATCGACTTACACCAACAAGAAAATAGGTGCGATTATAGACTCCAAATCTTGGAGCGGTTATTAAGGCAGATTGCACCAAACTCCGATTAACTAATGCTAGATTAAAACAGGCTAACAGAGCGTTCGAACATGCACCGTTCGATTCGAACACATGCGACAATTCGAAAACGTCATTATCGGTGCGTCTCGTAAGTACTCACCAGCTTTTGATTCCAACAGAGACCTTGGAACTTTCAAATAATCAAATATCGGTAGTAATTCTACAACTCATATTATAAGAACTTGATTTCTCGAGTTGACATTTTGGGACAATTCGCAACACTGGCCATCTTTTTTGAAAATGGAACGCTTTCCGGAAATACATGTAGTTGTCACAGGAAAGACACGGCTAACGCCATCTAGTGACAGCTTTCCGAAATACTGACATTTTGACTATTTGGAGAGCTTTTGTAGTTCATGTCTCTCATTTCGAATAGAGAAATACAAGTAAAAAAAACAATTATTTTGAAGCAACACATTTATTAGTGCTCTCTAATATAGATCTATAAATGTACAAAAAAGGCTGAAAATAATAAAATAATACGTGCTGTATAGAGCACAGAAGGCATAATAAAGATGATAATTTACAAATTACTGATTACAGTGCAGGTGAAATATGAAATTAAATAAGGGATGGTATTTGCTCGCATTTATGATAAAACTGACAGTTTTTGGCTGTAACATATAACTTATGGGTAACAAAATATGTAACAGGATTCCACCACTGCAGAGATGCAATTTTCAATTTCCCTGACTTTTCCAGGTTTTTACAAAGAAATCCCTGACCATCAAGTCCACTGAAAATTTGCCAATGTCAGGAATGCTACATCTATTGTTTATTATACATACACAGATTATTTGGATTTTTTTTTAAAAAGTAAATCCATTTTTTTCTGACAATTATTTGGCTTTTCCAGGCCTTTCGAATTCCAGGTGTGGGGGAACCATGTTAATGGTCACCTAATTTTAAAGATAATTTTTATAACACTATCATTGACTGGCTCCATGGTGCTTTATCCATGCATATGACAACAATCTTATGGGTATTATGCAAAATATGGAAAACAAAACATGAAACTGAAATGAAAATTTTCTAAATTGATCTGTGCTGAAGACACTTATGCTATATATTTTTGCTTTCATAAATATATTTCTGGTTCATGTAATGTATCTACAGCTGAGTCGCATTATCGCTAAATCTAAGGTATATGTATTTTGGACGGATTTTCGTTTGATTTGCTAGAAGATAAGGCTGATAACATTGCACATCAACATCATGGTGCATTACTACAAGTACAATTGTATAATTGTAATCAAGGTGCCAACTAATGTGCAACTAAGTGGCTGCAGTGGAGACACTTGAAAACCAATACTAGCTGCATTGGATACTTCAGTATTCTATCTAACATGCTACTGACTCTTGATAACGATGTAAAAATGCTCAAATAAACATGTTTTTAGCACTGGATGATATCGGCATACTACTAGCATGTAGCTCAAATCAAGCAATTATACATTATAAACAATACATATGCATGATCAGTACATGGTATTTAAACCGGCCATTTTCAAAGCCGTATAAAATTCCCTACTTTATATTATTGAAATGTGCATTTCCAGTATTTTAAATTTGGGCTACATCACTTACAGTACCACCATCTTAAAGTGCTTATGGTTAAATTAAGGTAAAATTCCACATTTAACCTCTAAATTTAGAATAATCTGGTCCGATTTTAATTTTTTTCGGTGAAAGGTGACCATTTTATACTAATCTAAAAATTGCGCACATAATTTTCGATGTAATTTTATTCTCGATATGCCGAGGTTTAAAAATGTATCCATGCACTAATGATATTCGATTGATTTTACATCGCTGGTCCCGTAAGGGACATGGCAGTGAATCTGACTCCCTTTTTCGATATATTGCGATTGGACCTTACAATCTTTGCAAAGAGCCCGTGGGGCCTCTGGAAGTTAATAAGTTGGAACGTGAATGTGGGGTGGAGGCGTAGGTGGGACGAATTGGGGAAATTGAACTGGAACGCCCCCTCAAAGTGGATGAGGTCACATTGGAAATAGACAAGTGACGATCTATGGCATTGTCCAGTTTATGAGTTTCCTGCTCCAACAAGTAAGAATCTACGCCGCTGTTATCCCTGGACACATTTTTCAAGGACTGGTCCATGGCTTTCCGTAATGGTTTCATTTCGTTTCCAGTTTGAGAACTGCGTTGGATATACAGTTGACGTTGACGGATCTCTTGGTTCAACTGATCTCTTAACAACTGAATCTGAAAATATCAATTTGGATGATATGGAACTCACAAATTCTAAATTACCATGGCTAAAAAGTTTCAAATTCGATATCCTGTATGCTGCAGTGAGATTTGCTATATATACATGTAAATGATTCTTACTTGCTGCTCGAGTCCCAAAACTCTATGACGGTGTGACTGCTCTCTCAATTCTAGAGTTTTCTGAGCTTGCGCTTGAGAATTCCGGAGTCGCTCAATCTCATTGTCCTTCTCCTGTCGGTGCCTCGAAGTGAGGCTAAGCAGCTGATGAGATTGATGTTTCTCCTGTTCAGCGAGTTGTACCTATACAAACAAAAAATTGTCACAATCTCCAAATTCTTCGAAAACCATATATAGACAGTGTTTTGTCAACTTCGAAAACCATATATAGACAGTGTTTTGTCAACTTCGAAAACCTACTTCCAAAGCCTGTAGACGACGTTGCAAATCAGCATTTTCTTTCTCCAAAGCAACAAATGTGCGATCAAGTACAGATCGCTCTCGACTGGAGCGGCTCACCAGCTCTGAGGACATGAGCCTCTCGCGTTCCACTTTATCCAATGTTTGCTTTAACGCCGATTTATCCTTTTCCAGAAGAATTTGCCAGCGTTGAATGTCGTGCTTCTCAATTTCCAGTTGAGCTAAGGTTTTCTGCAAATCTGCCACTGTTGCTTGTAATGCATGCTTCTCCTGTTGTAAGCGTTGAATTTGCTGCAAGTTATCCTGATCGTTCTCCTTATGGTGACTTATCAACTAAAAATACAAAGAAATGGGCACAATTTAAAGTTTTCTGGGCTGCTTCTGAAAATATTTTTTCAGCTTTATTAAATGACAAGAAAGCATGCTGTATTTTGTAAGTACAAATCATGCAAAATAGTATTTCTCTAATCACAGGATGTTGGAAATAATATTTGACCATCATGAAAATTTAATATTAACGCAGAACCCAATTTTTAAAAAAAACATCATTTTTTTTAGTAGAGGAATCAGATGTGGCATCAAACTTACTTTTTCAGAACTGCGAAATTGTCCATCCAAATCCCTGCATTTCTCCTCTAGGTTACTTAGTTCCTGTTGCAATTGCTGAATTCGCTCGTTCAATACCAAGTTCGATTTCTTTGCTTCGTTCAAAGATTGCCTGAAAAAAAATTGGCTTATGAATAACCAAATTACTTTCTTGGGATTGGTAACATACACCAAAAATGCTAATAAAACACTTGCTTTCCAGTTGCGCATCTTTCTTGATAGACCCGACGCTCATTCTCACTGTTCGCTAAAGTTTTCTGCAAGTGTTGGATTTTCTCCTGTAATGTCCAACCGGATGTGTTGCTTTCGGTTAACGATTTGTTCAAACTTTGCAATCTGTCCTTCAACTCGCTTTCATCTTCGGCTGATCTTTCTAACGATAGATTAAGTCTATCAATAGCGAGCTGCAGCGATGCATTTTTCTCTTCAAGTTCCAAAATGTGTTTGGAGAGATTTTCACAACGGGCTTGCAAGACCTATAAAAATTAAGATTATATCATGCGAAAATTGTCATAGAATAATCAGTCTGCACGTGGAGATTCTGCGTATTCCTGAAACGATTGCACCTTTTACTGTCTTTTCACATAAGTAAGTTAATTTTCAAACCTGATTTTCAGTATCCTTATCAGTTATACTCATTTGAAATCTCTGGAGGTCTGCCTCTAGTGCCCTTTTGGAATGATCACTGGAAGATGCTCTATTTTCAAGTTGAGAAAGGGTATCCTGTAATTTTGCATTGATCTGCTCCAAATCAGTTTCACTATGAACCAGTTTTTTTATTTTTTCCTGAAAGAAATATTACAATGCAATATAGCTTTCTATATAAAAAAGCACATTCCATTCACGAAAGCATTTAGACATGGACGATTTCGACAGTACAGGCAAATTGCTACTCACCAAATATTGAGAATTATCAGTTTCCAATTGTTTTACACGATGCTCAAAATTGGTAATAACTTCAGAGTTTATTTGTACTTCTTTATGAAGGCGGGAAATGGTTTCTTGTTGTACAACTGAGTTCTGCTGAGCAGCAGTTAGCTGCAATGCCACACTCTGACTAGCTGGAATTTATACCATATTATTGTTACTCTATTATACAAAACCTTCCAACGAACATTGCTATTCAAACGAGTTAATCATGGAATAGATACCTTGCTGTGTGGCTCCTAATGAGCTTTGAATGTTAGTTAACTTCTCTTGCACTTGATCACGTTCAGACTGAACTTCTGTCACAGTTTCTTTGAGATTATGAACTTGAGCCAAGGCTTCATCCTACAAAAATCATTGCAACTCTAGATGAATTTTGTTGGCATATTAATAAGGTAGGGTGGATCCAGGATTCCGATTAAAATACAGCAACAATTTACGAAACCCGGTTTGTTTATGTGAATGTATACCGAATACGAAGAGTGCAAATAATTTTGCTCTTGAAGTAATTAGAATCAATATACCTTGTCTTTTTCTAAAACGAGCAATTGCTGCATGACTTCACGCAGAGCTACACGGACTATTTCCGGGTCGACTTCAGCAGCACTCTGAACACGCTCTAAATACGGTTGTCTACTATCCCCTGCAGGAGCTCCATCGACACCTATTTAAATGGTAAAATTCCAATATAAGCCATTTTGCGAAAAACGGATGTCCATGATGGAACAAAACATCTAATTACCCCGAACAGGTGAACGTCTTCGTTTCGCGGGACTTAAAAATCCAGCTGGACTGGATACGCCATCAGTTCGAAGCCCAACATATCGTCTCAGAGCCGAATAAATTGTAGTCAATTTATGCTCAACTTCACTTTTTGCTCCTAAAAATAAATAGACTGCTGCTAAACCTGCAACTCATATCGCAGACATGTAATTTAGACTTACAGAAAAATGAAAAACGTCCTTAATGTACCTTCCAGCTTATAGAGATGAGATTCTAATGCTCCCACTTTACCCTGTGCAGCGCTTAACTGCAATTTTAAATCGTCAAACTGGGATGAACTGCTGCTCAGCATAGTTTCCAAGCTTCTCCGATGAACGTCCAGTTGGCGCTCCTTTTCTTGGCTTTCTTGTAAAGTCAAATTAAGATCTCGCTCTTTTATGGCATGAACATCTTCCGATTCAGAAAATCTCCGTTGAAAATTTGCTAACTCTTTTCGCAAAGCTTCCCGAGATACCTCTGATTCGGCGAGCTAATCCAGAAAATCTTAGGCGTCATATCATTGAAGAATGAAAAGGCTGTATCGGCTTTCCATTTTTTGGCAATTTACCTGCTGTTTCAGCGCGATTAAGTCCCGTCGTTTACTTTCATCTTTTTCTTCTTCTCGAGAAACTCTTCCCAAGAGCTCCTGAGATTCTTGGTTCTTTTTCTGCAAGTTTTCCTCCAAGGTTTTTACTTCCTTGCGAAGATTTTGAACCTCTTTGCGCGAATCCAGTCGCGATTTTTCCACGTCTTGCAAAGTTTGCCGCAACTGCCCAATTTCGTTCGAAGATGATAAATTGGACGATTCCATGGCTAAAAAGAGTAAAATTCTAAGTGTTCAAGATTTTTTTTTAATCAAATTTATCAATGTTTTTAAGTGAAGTACTTACCAGAAATACTCCTTAAACAATCATCTAAGCTTTGTTTCAGTTCCCCCTTTTCACTTTCTAAACGTTTAAGTCGACCGCAAAGTTCTTCGTTTGATTTCTGAGTTGCCAATTTTTCGTGCTTTTCATCAATCAATTGCCTTTTAAGGTCTGTAATTTCACTTTTTAAAGTTTCAGACGTTTCTTTGGCTATTTAAAAGAGAAATGTGACAGACTTGCAAACAGGAGCAAATACCAACTTTGAACAGCAATCAAATGTGGCCTCCAAAAATTCAAGAATTGAATTAACTAACCTTCATTAAGTGTCCGCAAAGTGTCTGATAATTCTTTGCGCAAACCTTTCCGTCCTTCATCCGTCATTTGAAGTTGGGCTTTAATACTATTGGCTTCTTGCAGAGCAACATCCTTTTGGTGTAGGGCCTCCTGAACTTGATTTCTTAAATCTTTCAATGCCTTGTCTTGAGTAACGCTGTAATGCCAAACACATTAATCAATAGGTACGCCTTCACAAAGAAATATGGCAGAATTTTAGTTTTTCAGTTAAACTTCACCTTAAATCTTCCATTTGGGTTCGCAAGTTTCGCACCTGAAACTGCAAATCTCCGATGGTGGTCTGATCTTGTTCACTGCGGGAAGATGAATCCCTTTTCTCTTTATCAACGCTCATTTGCAAATTTTGAATTTCCTTCTGGAATGCTTGAATTTGTTCTTGTAATTTTGCCTTTTCTTTTCTAAATGTATTTGTAGCCTAAAAAGCGAAAATAAAATTATTAAACTACACATGTTAAAGCATTATAATCATTATATTCACTTAAACGACTAATGGTAATGATACCTTTTCTTTTTCCTTTTCAACAGCAGCTAATTTATCATGAAATTCTCTCTGCACATTTTCCATTTGCCGCCGAGCATTTTCTAATTTGCCACCTTGTTTTGCAGATTCTTCCAGCTTCTCTGACATCATACGTTGGATTATTTCTTGATGAGACGATTCCAATCTCAGTTTGACAGTCTCCTAAAAAATAAATTTCACAAAATATGAAACCTGGTAATTAACCCAAAAATCGCTAAAATTTACCATTTTCATCAAGCAACATCAAAGTGTTAAGAAATATATCGATTAACTAGAATAATTTTGTCGTTTTCGTTTCTTGCCTTTTCACGTATAAGTCGGTCGATTTCTTCTTTATATTGGCCTCGAGTTTGATCCAACTTACTCACAAAATCTCTGTCGGTTGTAGCCAAGCGTTTTTCGTACATATTTTTCAATTTCTCCTTATCAACGATTTCTGACTGAAGTTCTCTGTGTAGTTGGCTAACTTGTGCTACAAATAACGAATGGTTAATTTAAATATTTTCATCGAAACATCCAAGCCTGACTTCAACAAGTATTTTGAATTGTTCGTTGTAGGAATGTAGTGTACTGATTTCATTTTACTTTGTAAAAGCTGTTTCTTTTCATTTAATTCGTCCTTCTCTTTCTCCAACTGCTCTTTACGAGCATCCAAGGTTGTCGCTGCTTGCTGTGCCTCATACAGTGCCATTTCTAATGTGCTCTTTTCGGATTTCAGGGCAGCCATGCTTTCAGCCAATAAGTGAATTTCGCGATCTGCTGCTTCTAAACGGACTATTAAATCGGCCCTTTCTTTTGAAAGTCGCTCCTTTTCTCGTCCAGCAGCATCAATGAATTCTCCTCGCCGTTCAGCTTCTCTAGTCATCTGAGCAACTTCTTCAGCCAAGCTCGCCTTCTTTCGAGACTCCTAATCAACAGAGCTTGTTCATCAATATTACACATACAAAAGTAAAATTGTCTCGCTGTAGTTATTCTACAATTTATCAGGCAAATTCATCTGAATGAGATGTCAAAATGTAACAATTCTATAGCGGATCAAATCACGAGCAATTAATTTTAAGCAGAATGAGGGTTTCATGAAATATTAACTTACCGCAGCTAATTGGCTGTTCA
Organism: Kryphioiulus occultus; assembly: GCA_034687865.1. Lineage (NCBI taxonomy): Eukaryota > Metazoa > Arthropoda > Diplopoda > Julida > Julidae > Kryphioiulus > Kryphioiulus occultus. The sequence goes on from JAQGAF010001391.1 coordinate 20,159, forward strand.
ATTCTCGCTTTTCTCTCGCATGACGATCACATTCATTTTGAAGTGCTAAATGAGCATGTTCCAACGTGGCCAGAGAATCCTGTAAACCACTTTTCTCATCGATTGTGGCCAGCTTCTCTTGCTCTAAACGTAGCAACTCTTCACACAAGCCAGATTTCTCCTGCTCCAATTCAGCAATTTCCACAGCTAAATTTACCTTTTCTTCAGACAACTGAAATTTAAGGTAATGTAAATTAATTTTCATTTCATGAAAAAGTTCTAAAAGCATTCTTAAAGATCTACTTTTTTAGCATAAGCTGTCAATTCAGCTCGTTCAAGTCCTTGCACTTCACTTTCTCCGTGCATTTTAGCAAGGCAATCCCTCAAATTCGATTCAGCAGCTCTTAGCTTCGCAGCTTCAATTTCCAAGACGCGACAACGCTTTTCACTTTGCTTCAATGAGTCTTCTGTAATAAGTGAAGACAATTTTTATAAATGGAATAATAATATCCAGCAACAAAGTAAAAATGACAATTTCATGAATCCAGGCTATTAAAAATTAGACACCCTGTCAGAAAAAAATTAAATCTGAAAATACACTTAGCAACAACATTGCTTTGCTCACCTGAAACAGATTTTTCCTGCTGCAGCAGATCCCTAGATAAAGTGACCTTGGTAATGGATTCTTTGGTATGTATCAACTCCTCTTTAACTTTCATTAATCGTATTTCCAAAGTTGAAATCGTCTTTTGACTGCAAAAGATTATATAAATTTTAAACACCTAACACTGCATGGGTTTATGATCCCTTTTAGGAAGGCAGAAAATATTGTTTCCCAGGAAGTGAAAGAATTTGCAGTAACTTTTGAAAACTATTTCAAAATGAAACTATTACTTTTCAGATTAAAACAATTTTTAAGTTATATTAACCTTCTCTGAAAACCGCTCAAAAACTTTTAGAGATGAGTTAGAGATGATTGCAAGCTGGAACAATAACAGCATACCCAATTTCGATCTCTTTTTTTAGTCGTCCGGTTTCCAAATGCAGGTTCTCCTTTTCCTCATCTAAGCCTTCACGATTCTTCTGCATTTCCAGAAGTTGTCTTTGAAAAGTATCGTTTTCCAAATTTAATTCTTCGACTTGAGAAGTCAAGGATTGCTGAACTCGTTCTAGCTGCTCCTTCTCATTATGCAACATGTCAACTTTGAGTTTCATTCGCTCTGCATCTCGAATAAACTCTGTTTTCTCCCTTCGACTGTAAAACAAAATACTTTTCAGAAAAACGTGTTATTGTTCGAAAATGAACTTGTTTCGGTACATGCCTGGCTTCAACTATCGCTTTCAACTGTTTAATTTGTTGTTCCATTTGTTTTCCATGCTCAATGCAATCATCATGTTGCTTTCGTATAGAAGCCAATTGATCACGAGATGATGATAATTTTGAAGTCAATTCCTAATGAAAGCATAAAATATCAGCCTATTGTTCAATAGCTTTCCAAAAACGACTGGTGCTAACCTCAACATGAACTTGACGCTTATTAAGGGCACTTTGAATTGCAGTAATTGTTGAGCTGAAGGCACCTGTCCCTTTAGCCATGTCCCATTTGGCTGCCCCACTAAATCCAAAAAAGTGGTATTAGATAACATGTTACAAATAAATCACCAACACACAGGATAAACTGAATAGCAGGTTCGAAGGAATATTCAGGCGTACAGAAAAGTATTAAATACCAACTTGCCTAAGACCTCCACCAAATCGGTCTCCATCGCCTTCATCGTGATCTTCTTCAAACCCCCAAACTTCATTAGTTATAATTTTTAGGGTATTTTGTAGAGCAGTATTTTCCTCTCTCAAGGAGGATATCACAGAGGTTTGTTTTTCTGAAGAATCTTTCTTAAACTCCTATGTCCAACAACAAAAATGAATGAATGCTCGTTTCCTCGACTGTTTACAAATTAAATGAAATTAAAAAAATAATTTCAATTGGCATCTTCTATTCTATTTGCATTAACCAAACTGGAGCAGCCAAATGGTAATAAAATGAGAATATACCAGTAACAGTTTGATTTTACAGTTGCAAATATAAATTATCTTTTTAATTTCAAGTTAAAAGTAATGTACGTTGCTATTTTTTTATAACGTCTGACTTCATTAAGTCAAAGCATAATGAAACAAAATTGTGGAAATTAACACCAACCATTTCTCGAAGATTTTGTGCCAATAGATTAATACTTCGTTCTTTTTCATCCAATCTGTATTTCAACTGTTCGTTTTGATTTTTCATTTCATCAATACGAGACACTAGCTCTGATCTTTCAGCAATAGCTTCAGCTTGTGCTTTCCCAAGCTCTTGGATACGATGCCATAATTCGGAAGGAGTCAGCGAAGAGGTCGTTCCACCAGCCCCACCCAAGTCAACTTGAGCAGTCCAGCTATCCTTTAAATAGAGATCCATTATGATATAAATTCTTTTTCCAAAAAAAAATTTTACATGTCTTTTTCTCTCATAAAAACAATGCCAATTCTTACTTGTGTAGTAAAGTTGAAAGATGTTGGCTGCACATTAGTACACGCAGCCTTTAAATCTTTTGCCACCCTAGTTAAATCCGACTTCAGTTTCAATAAATCTTTTTCAGTAGATGTTTTCATATCGCCAAATTCTCGTCGGAAGCGCACAGCGTCACGCCAAATGTTCAGCAAGCGGCTGTGCTCCGACATGAAGTAATTATTGAAATTCTGGAATTAAAAACATTTCACAACATTTCATTAAAATGATTGATTTCCTTCTCAAGTCTGCATGATAAAAATGTGTATACAATAAACTACTGATAACACAAGCATTTAGCTAAGAAAGCCTAATTAACATTTATTTTGCCCCCTGGTATGCCATTAATTCATAAATATTGATTTACCTTTTCCTCTTCGTGCCATTCTGATTCCTTAAATTCCAACTCCTGCCTCATTTGCTGCCAGTCCTGGGTGAGTGTTTGTACATCGGAAGCGAGTGATTGATTAGCCTGAGTAGCTGCTTCTAGTTGCTCTCGCAATAACGAATTAACCTGAATTAAGTTGGCACATCTGCACATCCGAGAAAAATAACCAGGAAATCATTTCTTCACAGCATACTCATAAAAAGGAAATCTGCACTCATAAATAACGAAAATCGAAGTTCTCCTTCGCATGTTAAATCAAGCATATACTGTGATGTAGTTAACATGATATTTTAAGGTGCAGTAAAATACAATTATGTCATTAAAATGTTTACACAATAACGATTATTATTTACCTGTTTTGTTCATGTTCAAGCTTGATTAAAGTCGATTCTAATTCACTTATTTGTCCATCTATAGATGATGCCAATCTCGTTTCAAATTCATCCAACCGACCCGTTAAGTTTTCAGTCTAACGATGCAAATATATATATACATGCACTTTATTCATAATATAAGCATAACAAAGTATCCAAGAAGAAGAAAATTGAGATAATAATAACTTAGGTTGCATCTTACTTTTCTATGAGATTCATCAATTTCCCGATGTCTTGTTATAACGGCACTTTCCAGATCATCGCATTTCTGCTTATATTGGATTACCTATTGCATAAAGAGCGCTACTAAATTCGGTTTCGGATAATGCTTTTTCGCATAATTTTTTGCTCCAACCCCCTTAATTTAATTTGTCACAAATATTCAATAGTGTCAGTCTGAGTTTGCCGCAGTAATGGCTTCAAACCATAGACACGCAGCCCAATTATGCTCAAAGACACGCCAAACAACCCAACATGCTTTCATCTCTCCGGCCACCAGATTTTCCATCAATTTCCTTTTGTTTGACAGGTAATTTCGGAGAATGCGTCAACATTCTTGTCAATCTTTTTTTGTACGCAGGCTTGATTTGTCACGCATATTTTGGAAGAAATTTGCATCCCACCTCCCCATTGCAATTTACAAACACATCTTTGTCAACTCCAATTTCTCACGGTTATTGTTGACCACATGTACAATCGGGCACGAAAATTTCAAACCTAACACAAATCACCTCAAATATGCGGTTCATCTGCTAAATTATCCATTAAATTATCAGATTTTGATAAAAGAAACATCATTCTAACCTTAGCCTACTAATTAATGAAAGTAATGTCTCTCCCTGTGTATTTTAAGCAATATCGATTTTTTTTTCAAAACAAAGGACTTCCCACTATTTAGCAGCATAATGTTGCGATATTGCAATCACTAAGATATCGTGTCAAATATATTTTAGATTAGAATTTGTACTTCATGAAATAATAAAAGACATGCTGAATTTTTAAAAGTACTACCAACTTTTGACTGAAGTCTTTGAACCAGGTTGGCCTGTTGTTTTTGCCCATCTTGATATGCTTGTAATTTCTTCTGGAAATTTGAATGCTCTTCCTCGAGTCGATGTCTAAGATCCATATTTTGATTGAGTAAGGTCTTCACAGTGGCCTCTTCGTTGATATCATCAAGTCCTCCATATTGTCGTAAAAGTTGGTCCAACTGAAAGAATGCAATAAAAATACTGTACAAGTTCAAATTATACATGTAAGATCGAACTTTTTGCACTGGCATTTCTGATACTAACCCTCTCGCTTAGTGCATTATATTTGATGAGGATTTCTTCTCTTTCAGCTCTGGTGGCAGCCAATATATCTTCAACACGATCCAACTCTCGTTGGAGAGTACGGTTTTCATCCTGATGCATTATGGTATTAAAAAATTAGCTTGGACTACATACAACTTATTGATACTTTCAAAACTTATGGATGCCATTAATATTTTGGTTCAAATAAATGACGTACGAATATAATTTTATTTCAATTAATATATTCAAACTTAATGACTGCAAATTGTCCATCAAAATCAATGCAGGTGACAAAATTTGAATTTTGAATTTTTTAAATAAAATGTGTTACAGTACAAAACTAAATTAACAGTCGTTTTAAAATTTAAGTATGAAACTCGTCATTTTATGAAATACATCCATGCAACTTATGAAACTTGATGAAACTTACCTTGAGCGTGAGCAGATTCTTCTTAGAAGTACCCACTTCAGTGAGATCTTCTGTGGACAAATGCTTAGTAACAATCTGTCGTATCTGAGCAGACACGCTGCTGTTGGTTGCTGATGTAATTTGTTCGGCATCTTCACCCCTTACTGTTTCTTCAAGACGCTAAACAAAAAATGTACAACAATTGTTAGTTTCACGAGCGCAGGCTACACATTTACATATATGCGCATGAGTTAAACTGCATTGAAAGAGTATTGCTTTCATTTACATGGACTGTATACCTCAATAACGCACTTCAAAAAAATTCGATCTTGGTCCATTCTTAAAACTGGACATTTCTCATCACAAGAAACCCTTCACGATTCAGAATAAACATTTCCTGCGTGTGATCAGGGGGCAGGAAATCCCCAAGACCCTGAATGACTCAACCGAGCATATAATTTAAATTGCATTTTAAATTCTACACTATAGTCGCCTCCTTCCTCCATGTATGAGGGACAAACATTAAAACTGAGTGAGTCATACAACAGTTCCCACAGCTAAAGAAAAATAATTACAGTAGTACGAACAAGAAAAAAACGAGAAAAAGAAGACTGCAAGTAAGAGGGTCTGTAATTTTTAATTTTAATGAAATCATGTTAGCATAATTTCAATTTTGTTTTTAAAATTTGTACAAAAATGTTAAAATAAATAATAAGTGACAAAAATCGATTCAATGCCATTTGCGATCTGAAAAGTATTTCCTACTGCCATAACAGTATTAATATTTTTTTTAATAAAATACCTTCTCGTCATTATTACTTATGATGTATGGGAACATCAGAAAAAAAACAGAACTAGTCATAAACACTGCGTGAAATGAAAAAAATAACTATGAAATGAAATGAAAAAATAGCCTTACGGGGCCAAAACATCATCAATATACTGCACATGTAAGTCAACTGACAAATATATGTACATTTACAACACAAATATACTTTTACCCTTTACAGGGTTCCCGCTGAAATCCTCAATTCGATTTCCCTGATAACTTTTCAATCATTTCCCTGGCATTTTACACGAGATTTTTTTTTAAAAAGTAGGAAAAATGATGAATTTTATCCCAATTTTTATAAAAGATTGCCTAATCAATTGACTGATGCAAACTATCTCAATTTCCCTGACAGTGCATGGAACCCAATTTTACTGTACTGGTAGTACCAATGCAAAATATTCAAAGTCATCAAAGAATGATATCCGAAGTCACAAAACGCCGAAGAAATTGGCCAGTCAAATACATTGCATTGTTTTTATCACAGCAAGACTTTTTATTTTCAAAACGAATAACTTTATACCCGAGTAAATTATCCGATAATACAGCATTAAAAAGTCACTTACCAAATCAAGTAGGTTTCCTGAATTTTCGTCATGAGGCATTTGAGGCTGCATCGGCACATGCGACGCTTCTTTCGGCTCAATAAACTGCAGCAATTCATCTGACAGTTTGATTTTGGGCAGAGGTTTTGTTATTTTCACGTCAACTTGCTGACCTGTCTCGGAACTGAGTAAATCGACCAAGCTTTCTTGTTGAGTTTTCTGAGAAGCCTCCGACAAAGGATCCAATAAGAGAAGACAGTCGGATCCTGTCGGTAATCTTGCATCATCAGCAGCTTTTTGGCCCATTTCAAGAATCTGGTCCTGATCTTCTTCAAATTCTTCCAGGTAACTTCCAGTGCCAGCGTTGGAGCCTTCATCTTCAATCTGCTCGCAAATGATTTCACTTTTTGAGGCAACTTCTGAATTCCCCATGGAAGTTTCACTATTGTCGGGGTTGCTATCACCGTGAACTTCTTGCTCCTTTACATCGCTACTTTCGCTGTCGTTGATTTCTGCTAATGGCATATCATGCGGCAGCGCCATTTTCTCCTTTTCAAGATCATTGGATTGGTCATCATCAACTTTGCCGATGTCCTTGGAAGGATCCTGGCTTACGAGTGGCTTTTCAAATACGTCACCACCATCTATTCTTGATGCGATACGTTTGGCTGGCACTTCTGGATCTGTATCATCGGTTGTTAGCACTGCCGCAGTTTCTTTTCCTTTGGTAGGATCTTCATCCAAAGAAATATCACTTAATAGGTCGCCAATTGAAGATTCCTCTGGCAACTCAGCAACATCTTGATTTTCTGGCTGATGCTCCACGGGAGGGATGCCTTGGACACGTTCTACAAAACTGACCACTGGTTCGGCTTCAATATCTTCTGTAAACGGCTTTTCCATTACGTTAATATCTTTCGGTCCTTTTTCCGTTAAACTTTTTGACAATGGATTTCTAGCTTCTGATTCGGATGGAAGTTCCAAAGGCAAAGCTGACCTCAACTTGAGTTTTCTTCTCTCAGATTTTATCTTGGACTTTTTTGGATGCCTCAATTTTGATGGGTACACTGGGTTGGCTTCACTGATCCGAGATGTTGTAGGCGAATCATCGTTTTTCCCATTGGATTTGCTGGCAGTGCCAGATGTCTCTGGTTCGGTAGATTTGACACCTTTTGATGAGCTCACATTGGGTGCTGGTCTAGTGCCAGCTGCCCGTGGCTCGGCACCCTTCAATTTTGAATCTTTGGAGTCCATCTTTTACCTTTTATCCCTGCCCGTTTCCTGGTCCTAAATCTGATTTGCAAGCATGCAGCTCTTCAACAGTTATCCTCTCACTAAGCGACAATGTTTGCACTAGATATGATTACATGGACTAAACAAACTTTCGCCACTGACAATACGCCATCTGATCAATAGAAATAGCCACCACGCCAAAGCCATCTGTCTTGCCAGCGTGCATGGCCCGAACAAAACCCCAGACTTTCAAATAAATGAAAAAAGTGACGCTTAATTTGCGAGACGGACGTTAAATGCTAAAAATTGGGGCAAACTGCCACCTTCCAACTGTGAAAAATCAGCAACAATGCTTCAGTTCCTCACTCGTGTAATTAAAACGCCTTCGTGGGGCTTTCGTATTTCATCAGCTTTTTGGCAAACTTCCGCATTGGTAGTACGGGTCGATAAAATAAAACAGCAACTGCAAGGCATACGAGCGTTGTCTAGGGCACAATGACGTACTGGGAGACCTGTCCGGTCAACGCAATTGGGGTAAAATTCTTGACCATAATACAAAATAATAATAATAAGAATAATAATAAAAAGCGCATTACAAAACAGTTTCACTTTACTATAAACTTTTGAAAACAAAGATTAAATATTATACGTTATAAACTTATACATCATAATATAAAAACTGTTAACATTTACTCTATTTACATCTTCTGGATTCAGAAGCAATACACCATTTGAAGGCTAAGCTACATCAGAGGCAGTCATTATGGATATGAACGGTGTGCCAGTCAGGTTACATAGGATAACCCGAAAACTGTTAATTTGTAGTATTCTGATTAGAAAATAACATGTCATACTTTTTTTTCCCTAAAATTAAGGAAAGGGCTGTTCCCATGAGTGTTTCTTTTTCTACTTCATAATCTCTTCTGATTATAGCACAGCACATGCAGAAATGTTACTTCCGCAAATTTTACTGACAAATCGATTGCATTACAATTTTCTTCTTTAATCCGATATGATTCCATGCCACAAAAGACTGGGGCGTTTTTGTGACATATTTCCTGTCAGAAAGTACAATGCGCTCATCACGGTGCGTTAAAATCCCATATATTGGCTTTGACAAATTAACAACCAATGGCAACTGACACTAAAGTACCTGCAACATATGAGATGTGGCAGACCCAAATAATGGGGCTGTTGCTTACCGATTTAATACACAGTATATAAAACGGTTCATATATTCCACCAGAACATATCTGCCCGATCCAAAACATGGTTGGAGTTAACCTAATTTTTTTGGTCGCTGATAAATTTGCCACATTTTTACGTTACACCGCACATAAGTGTTCAACAAATCGTATACAAATTATGAAAGGATATTAAAGCTTATCATACCCATTTATATATTTATGTATAATATCATGTATGCATATACGTATAGTCAGCAGCATAAAATATCTATTTTGATACAGTTATAATGATAATACATTGGCACGACTAAATTGTTTACCCAAATCTTTTCTTCTCAATAATAAACATGAATTTGCATGTCCTACTTATCAATCCATAAAGTTTTTTTTACAATATGTCATGCACATTACTTGATGAACTGTGAATGGTCATTGTGCACCACGGAGAAGCTATATTCATATATGGACAAGTTACAGTACAGCACATGAGTATGCTGCAACGGAATACCTCATTACACCTGAACAGAATATTTATTTTCGCTATACTGTAAATTAGGTTGTTTACTTGTTTATTGGTTTTTAATTAGGTTGGCAAATATCTACAGGAGTGCACAAGTTCAACAAAAATTAAAATTAAACAGGCTACCAAATTTTTTCATGGACTTTGACATGGAAAACAAACATGAGTGCATCACACTCTCCTTACCTATTTTGCAAGAGACCGATGTCCCACAAATAGTAGACATCATTGTGACTAGATTTAGTTTTCTATTTTGAGCTTACAGTTTTGTTGTTTTTACAAATATTTACAAGAGAATTTTTAATACTTTGTGAGCAACATGGAAGGCATTCTACTTGTTGAAAAGTGAATAATTGTATTAATAATAGGAAAATTCATATTAATAAGTTTTAGGCATCAGTCATAAAATGAGCAAGCAGAGCAGACCTTCAACGGTTCTGCTGGAGTCTAGAAAAAATGACAACAAATCAAAACAACGCTGAAATTAAAATTCAAACGTCATTTTCATTTTGTTTTGGCTCACTCACTAGTTATGAATCATGTGGACCTTATAAAATTAAGAAAGGCCCACACGATTATCTAAAACTTCATTTTGGGAAAGTTATCAATACTACCAGTAACCATAGATTGTTTTCCTAGCTCATGTTCGGAAAATTAAAACGGGAACAAATTAAACTAAAAACTCTCATCTTTTAATTACGTTCGTTCATTGTTAATTGATTCAAACTGCCTTGCGCAGCCTTTTCAGTGTATATTAAATTACAACTAGATTAACCTACCTTGAAAACGGTTTCCACTCGAGTTACTTCTTCAGTATTTTCATTCATTCCCCACGATGCTTTTCACTGATTTTAATCTGCCGCCTTCTTTTACGCCCAAATCACCCCACAAGTCTATTTTTCAAAAAAGAAGTACCACCATGAGCTGTGTAAACATTTGCACGCAAAGGTAGAGTCGCATCGATTTATATACGACGAGAACAACGAACAGTCATCACGTAAATTCATATAATGCCAATTGATAGTTTTTTTTGCTCCAATTAAATATTATCCAATCACAAGTGGAGGTGTGCGTCGATTACAGAAAATGAAATGGCGTCGAGCAAAGAGGAGAACGTTTACGTCCAAAGAGTGTCACAGGTAAAGTAATCGATAGAGAGTCAGCAATAGGTGAGGTAGAAATCTTGTTTTATTAACGGAGAATATCTAGATGAAATTGTCGTGTACAATACAGCAAGCAAAATGCTCACACTCACACAGAAAACTCGTTTTTTCAGTTGGATGCCAGTGACCTCGACTGGGAATTGCATTCATTATTCAAAGACCAAGTCACCAAAGCTTTTAAATATGTAAAGGTAAGGACTAGAATGAAATACATGAAAGATAAAAACGAGAGAGAAGAGCGTGCGAAGTGAAAATTAACATATACAAAGAAGTGAAACATTAGCTTACAGCTTGTTTACTGCCATGATCTCCTTGGTTGTTGCTGCAAATAGAATGCTTGTCTTTTGGTAGAAGCGCCGTGTTACACACAGAGATATACAGGGTGGACAAAACGCTTTTGGTACCAAGTTTAAATTTTATGAAAATTACATACTTATTTTCGAGAAAAATCCATCGTGAAAATTAAAAAATCTACAAATGTGTTCATTTTCAGTTATGTCCAGAAAATCCAAAAATGTCCAAAATGTTTAAAATAACGTACGTGTCTGGTACACAATTTTAGCACTTAAAAATTGTAGCTTTTGAGCTAGAAGTTTAAATAAAACAGAGCCACTTGACTTCCTCAAATTTGCTACTGAATAATTAATACTAATTATATTTACAGCCTCGCTATTGGTCGGCAATTGAGCCAGAACTAGATGCCCTATTACGCTTTGTTGTGCTTTGGGTAATTTGTTTACAATTTACCGTATTTACGCAATTAAACGCCCATGCTCAAATACAGACCTGATCTCGAATTAAGGCCTACCCTCGATCCGATTTAGACAATTAGAGGCCTACCCTAAATAAAGGC
>JAQGAF010001392.1:0-31445 GCA_034687865.1 Kryphioiulus occultus
ATTAAAGTTGAATTGTCGCCTCCAGAAGTAACCAGACTATCAAGCAAAATTATTATCACGACGATTTATTCATTATTGGCAGAGATTTTATGTATACAATTTTTCAATTTTTTATCATGGCAGGGGTAGGAGGGGAACTTCCCGCTAATCTTAATTATTAGGGCTCACATTTCCCCGAATAAAAAAAGGAAAAACTGTAATAAAACTCAAGATTTCCGCACAGCATACAGCAACGTTTCAGATTTGTGTTATGATTAAAAAAATAGTACATATGCAACCACAACAAACAAAAACGAGTAAAATTGGGTTGCATTTAAAAACAGGAGAAGTGTGCGAAGTAAAAGTGCACACACCAAACAATAAACAGTGCCAATTATATATGGCTTGATTGTATGCAACAATTTGACTAGAACAAAAATTTTAGTATGCATATTGAAAACTCCAACAATAGTTGGTAATAAACAAAAAAGTAAAAAGCTGTAATACAGTAATATGCATGAGATTCTAGGTTACCCGAGATGCGATATATCAAAAGTTTGGTTGACCAGCAGGTGATGAATCATAACAGCAACGAACAACTTCCTTCACTGAAAATAATCTTCCTTCTGTGACTAAATTATTATAACGAAGTTATAAGTTATAGTGCATTTCAGCTTTCTTAGTCTACAAATCTCTTAATAAATAGATTTATCACACTCACCGTCATAGTAATTTATCCCAGTTGAAATCATCAATGACATTTGAGTCCCCATTAAGTACTGGCCCTTGATCAGATCCCATTCCAATGCTAGAACTGTTAGCATTACATTGAGACTCTGCCTGCGAATTAATAAGACTATTTTGTCAGTTATGTAAATGAACAACATTAATCTGGCTAATCCAGAAATTAAATGTAAACTCAGATGGTAAATGCCAAGAAACATTGCTACCTCATAAATATTTTAAAGATTACTTCACAATATAGAATTTAAAAATGTACCAAATTTACTAAAACCATTGAAAAAGGGAATTTTATTTACCATAGATAACCTTTGTATCAACTTGTCGTGCATCCCATGTCTATTTTTACAAATTTCATCAATAGTTCCTGTCTTGATTAATGAATTTGTAATTTCTGATGTCTCAAAATGACCATAATGAGGAGGGCAAATATCAGCAGTTGAAGAACATGGAACTTCTAAACACAAATGAATATTTAAAAAAAGTACAGGTTGTAAAGCAATGATTTGAAAGACGCTAAGAATAACAATGGTGTGTTACCTTTATTACTGTCAACAGGAGATGAAATTGATGTACCCTGAGATAATGGACTGTTAACAGTAAGATAATGACTTAATGAGGTGGCCAATTCATTTAATTGTTCAGTAGGGAAATTTGTCCCTATCATTGAGTCGATAAACCCTAAAATATTCAACGAGTAATTTGAAAAAATTTTTAATCATTGCATGACAAATTTATAAAAAAAATTGCTAAATGAGCCCTGCCTTGCAATTTTGAATCTCCACCAGCAGCTTGAAATGCTAAAAATTCATTTTCAGAAGGGTTGTCAATTGTGACCCAATCATTGACTAGTTCGTCCACTCCACAATCTTCCTCTGAAACTACACAAGATGTTGAGACTTCAAGACCAATTTCAATGCGTAAACTATTCTATATACTCATAATGCAAAACCTGTACCATGAATTTCCAGAGGTATATCAAACATATTTGCTGGATTTTCAATGACATCTGAGGAATCAGCAGCTGCATGTAATTCCTGAAAAAGAAATATATTCATTAATATAAACGTTTTTAAAAGTATTCGTCCTAGAAATGTACTAACGTCCATAGAATGATTTCTCGAACTGTTCACGGAACTAAGCAATCCTTTGTGATGGATGGAGTCCCTTTTGGAAGGGCTGTTGAGGTGTGATTTAAATGAGCTTTCTGGTGTGTAAGGCAGAGATGGCTGTTTTAAAATTAAAAAATATGTTTATCCTAACTAGCATCAGGTAAAAAAATGGTCAAGAGCTAACATACTCGTTCAAATCGTCTTAGTTTCTTTTTCCTGCCAGTAAAATCGTCAATAGGGCTGTTATCTATCACCCAATATGAACCCTAACAAATAATCCATAATACAAGTTAGTACAAACAAAATATATACAGTATATTGAGTAAACGAGTATTAAAATGTATGCTTACTTTCCCAGGGTCCTCCTTTGTTCTTGGAACTTTGAGAAAGCACTTATTCAATGAAAGATTATGACGAATGGAGTTCTAAAATAAAATTTGGAAAATTAGCATCATCCTTTACTGGCCTTTTAGAGCTGACCCACATGCATTTAGAACTTATTTTTGCAAGTTGAAAATAATCATAAAATTAAAGGTTATTAGATAACCATGATCAGAGGGTTAAAAGAACCATTAATTCTACGCAAATTTGTAATAATAAATTGTAACATCAGCCATCAAAATATATATTTCCTGCTCACTTATTTATTTTTTAGTTTTTATCAAAAATTTTGCATAGAAGATATTAAAAATTACGTATTGAAGTAATAATTTATTTGTTCAGGCTAAAGCTATGATTTTTAGATAATTTGCAGCCATATAGCTGAATTTGCCAACAGAGGAGAGGTAAGTTTGATTGTTTTCAACATGAAATGATCCACATTTTAAGAATTTATTTTAAAAAAAAATTAAATAGAAAAATGTGTAAGAAGATTCATTTCATCTAATTTTTCTGGCTTTCGAATTTTTTGTTTAATGCATATGGATAGAGGAAAAAAAAAATAATAATGCATCGATCCTTTTGACCTTTTCAGCGGCTGGACAGGAATTACAAAAAATTAAAATATAAAATCTGCAAGATCGTTCATTACACAAGCAGAACATTTGTCGTAGTTTTGACAGCAACAGTTTGCCAAAAGCATGCATGCAAGCATGGAAAATGAAGCCACAGATATTTACTTTCCAACCAGCTCCAGCATCCCTATAGTACGGAAAATTGGCCATTATCCAGTGATAGATCTCACTCAAAGTCAACTTCTGCTTCGAAGAGCTGTTAATTGCTAATGTTATTAAAGATGCGTAGCTGTAAGGAGGTTTGCCATCAGCTGACGTTTTGCTCGAATTATGACAGTCGACATGATTTGCACTACGCGCTGTTTTCACGCCTCCTTCGTCTTCATAGCAAGCTTCATCAACATCCGTTTTTGAACCACACTGCTCCCGATAGTGATTTCTGACTTGGTTCTGCACTTTCATACAAGCTAACCAATCCATTGAGTTTAAACTGCAATTTAATTCTGCCATGCTACAAAAACTACAACTCACGCCATGTTTTGCTCTTGTTCTAGAATTTTTTTTTCACGATGCGACTTGCGCCATCTATCAGCAAATGCGGAAATCAACAAACAACAATTATATTGAAAAAAGAATTATGAATGCCAAGCAATTTCGTTGCAAAACTGGATTTTAAAATTAAGAAATCCCAATTGGGAATATAACTGCATGAAAATAGCAGGAATCATGTGTGATGTGAACCAAAATTTCATTTGCCAATATATTTCCAGGATTTTCCAGTACACATACTAATTTTTTCAATCATATTTTTTTTTGAAAATTTCAGAAAAAATTTACAAATGGTGGATTGTATTTAGCTTGCGTCTTTAAATAAATTAATAAAAGCAAAAATTAAAATTAAAAGACCGCCATAAGCGAATTTTTTTTGAAAAGTCAACCAATAATAACAGATTGTGGATGTTATAGTGAGGATTTTTTTTTCACAAAAACGAATTTAAAATTTCCAGGATAAAAAAAAAGGTTTCAGTATTTACAGTATCAAAAAAATTTTCCAGTAGATTTCCAGGTTTCCCGGGATTTCTAGCCCAGTAGATACCCCGAATACATGCGTTTATCTGGTATTTTTGATCAAGAAAATAAACCAGAAAGAGACAATAGATTTTTGGATGATACAAATTGAGATGTCCATTAATTGCCTGTCTCCGATGTTTCTAAAGTCTACGTTTCACTGATAATCAGTGATACTCAAGTTTTGTTGATGAAAATCCGCCAGTTTTTTCCAATGCCTTACGATGTAAACAACTTAACCACCTATATGGAACAAGAGGTCAACATGCGATTAAAGTAGAGAATTCAATACCAATATATTGTAAAAAACTTAACATACCATGGCATAAAGCTGCATAGGTTTGTATGAAAATTTATTACCAAATATACTGACTGAACTGTACATGGACCGTGAAAACAGCGTCAAGCATTGTTCTCCGTAAACCTCTGATGCTGAAGTAATGGCCATCTCGGTATCCCATTTTTAAAGAAGACAACATTTAATTGTATAAATGTTGTGCAATTGTCAAATTAATTCTTCCACGCAGCAATCTCATTTCTTTTTCAGCTGCAAGCTGGATTCTTCCAGTTTATATTGAAGGAAAGGAAAAGACAGCTAATCGGCTTGTAATGTGCCATGGGCAAATATTTAGTCACGTATCAGTTCACGCTATTTTTACAGTGGCAAAGGAGAGAAAATCTGAAATGCCTAAATGAAAGTATAAATAAGTTACAATTGAGATATTAAAAGGAAAAATAAATAAATAGATAAATAAAATAAAAAAATAACAAAAAATAGAATAACTTGATGAAAAAGCTCACCAAAATTCAGATGTCTTCCCCATGATCGATGTCCCCAATGTTGACTCGATCCATCGAGGCATGAACAGTAAAGCCCAAAATTGCATTGTCCATCTTTTGCATGCGCTTCTTCTTTCTTTTGGCACCAGCAACTTTAGGGCCCTCCAATTCACTCGGCTGCAGCTTTGAAAGACTCGGGGTAATTGCAGGTGCGGGACCCCACATGTTCTAAATGAAATGCAAATCATTATCTTTTATGATCAGAATGAAATTTTTTTTTATTTCAAACCACAAATTCAATATCAAGAATGAAACATCTTTTTTTAATTTTAAGCCATAAATTCAACAGCAAAAAAATAACTACCTCCTCCTTTTTGTGATCCTGGTTACGATATTTACTTCGTTTTTCCAAAAATTGCTTTGCAAAATTGTGCGCTTCTTTGCTTTCGCCGATGTAAAGACGAACATAGTCATACACATCGTACGGAGACTCACAATCTTTCAGAAAAGTTACAAAAGTGGGCACTGGAATAGAAGTAAAAATTATGTTAAAAAATCTGAAACACCGATTTCGAAATTAATCACTCGAAAACCAGCTAGAAGTTGTCCAACCATCAATGGTAGATTGCATCTGCATTGAACGCAAGGTCTGATTGCACCATTTTGTAAATTCATCTGGGCTTTGTGTTTTTCCTTCGAATAATTTCATAACAGTTTCTTCCTCCTTTCGAGCCTTTAGCATGCGAGATTTCCCAACCTGTCCATTGCCATTAGACATGGTGTTATTCGCCAAAGCTGCATATCTTTTTTCACTGTTTCCAAAAAAGAATAACAAAGCATAAAAAACTTTTACACAAATTATATTGATTGCAAATCCAAATACGTTAAACCAATTTTGATGTATAAATGCAATAATATAAAATATCCAGCTAATTGTAAATAATTACACTCAATGATTATTGACAAGTTAGATAAACTTGGTCTATGTATAGTAACTTCACAAAATGCACACAAATTTTATATTTCAATGTCACCTGTCCTAGCTGTCAGAATGTATCCTTTTATTTCTTTTCTGTTTAATCTAACCCAACCAATATTACTAATGTAATTTCAGATTTAGCTGCCCCTAATCGCAGGCAATCACTGCTTGCCTGCGAGCCATTAGGAGAAGCCCACTTTCTCAAAGTATCCATACTGGATCATGACTATACAAAAGAAAACTCCAATAGTACAAATTTCATTTTGATCAGTAATAGCAGCTAATCATGTAACACATCAGGGCATGGCGTAATGGTCTGTTGAAAAATCACAAACGCATTTGACAAGCCCTGAAGGTTAGTCAACTACTACATTCTCAAATGAATGAAAATGTCAATATTAGAAAATTCCACCCTATTAAAATCTTATTTTTACTTACGAGGATTTGTTGGGCGGAGTAGCCTGAACCTTTGATCCATTAGATACCGGCACAGAATCATCCCAAAATCCGCTGCTATGGGAATTGCTGCCAGAGTTCTCAAAGTTCCAAGGCGATGGTGATGAATTTGCACGTAAAAGATGGTTATTTGCATTGCTCCAAACCCCAGCAGCTGGTAATGACACATTCTGAAGACAAATAAACACTTAATGTTATGTCCAAAACATCTTGACAGTCGCACTCAAATGCAAAACCAAGCTGCGTACATTGACTTGTTGTTGCTGTTTCTTGACCTGTTGCTCCTTTTCTTGCTCTTGAGCCAGCTTATCAGCTTCCTCTTGCTGAATCTCAAGCAAAGACTTCACTGGACCACCAGAGCTATTGGCACTAGACATGATTTTGGAAGATTTTTTTTTAAACTAGTAACTGAATTCAAAACAAGATCCATGCAAAACACAAATACTGACAGTGATATTTTGCACATATCAAAGCAAATTAGGCGACATAGCAGCTCTAACAGCAGCTAATACAGATCGACACCATTTCGCATATGAAGGTGGCATAAAGTTCAGTGAATACGTGTAACCTAAAAAATAATTGCTATAAATACCGACTGGCCCATGTGAGGCTGATAGCTTTTGCCTGCTGAGCCGCTTGATGCTGTTGTTGTTGAATCTGCTGTTGTATCAAGTGCTGTTGCATTTCAAACTAAAATGAGATAATCAATTTAGAAAACAGCTAAAACACATATATAGCTAAAAGTACATTAACAAAATTACAATTACTTCAATTCTTTCTTGACGTTCCTTTTCCTCTTGCAATTTTTGAATTTCTGCCAATGACAAGGAATTATCACTGGGCTTGGCAGTTTGTCCACCCCATGCCGGTGCCTTTTTAAAATAAAGTCAAACATGAAGCGCCCTATTGCAAAAATAACAACGATCACACTGTACATTCTCACAAGTTTCACCTGAGATTTGGCTTTTTGTTGTTTCTGCAGCCTCTTCAATGCTTCTTGCTGTTGTAATTTTGCTTGGCGCTGCGCTTCTCTTTGGTGTTCAAGTTTTAACTAGGAGAGAGAAACACGACAAACGCAAATGTCAATGGCAGAAATTAACGAATAATTCATTGTGAAAGCAGTCTCAAGTTTTCACCTTTTCTTCCTCCAATCGCTGTTTTTCTTCTTCCTGCCTGCGATATTCTTCCCGTTTTCGCTGCTCTTCTTGCTGCAAGAACTCGCGCTGCAGTCGAAGCCTTTCCTCTTCTTGCCTTTGAAAAAGCTCCTGCTGAAGACGTTCTTCCTTTTCTCTCTCTTCTTGCCTGCGTTTTTCTTCCTCTTGCTTTGGGAACCAATAAAGAATTTAAATTAGGAAGATATCCTGGCATTTGCCCGAGAAGGAGATTGTGGGAAATCGTGAAAACCACAATCCTCTGTTCTTACCATGCGCCTCAATTCTTGTTCCTGTAATTTTCTTTCTTCGGCTTCTTTTTGCCTCCTCTCCTCCATTTCACGCTGTTGACGGAGCAACTCTTCCATCCTGATTCTCTCCTCCTCCTCTTCCCTTCGCCTAATTTCTTCCCGGATCCGCTCCTCCTCTTCCAGCTGCCGGCGCCTACACTCTTCCTCTTGCTTCCTCAACATCTCCTCCTCATTTAAGCGTTTCTTTTGTTGTTCTTCTAAAAGTTTTTTCTCTTGCTCAAGAACTTCTGGATGGATGTGACTCGGCCCTAATGCAGTCTCCCGAGGAGGAACGGCAGACGTGTCTAAATCCCACACACTGGTTTGTTGATTATGCATTCCAGCCCATCTAGCACCGACTTCGGCACGCGCTGACAAAATGATTATAAAATTAAGGCTACAAGAAGTACAAATGCAGGAATCATCATGCAAAGAAACCGTTCTAAATTACGTGTTCGGGCTTGCATGTTCCATAATGACTGACTATCATCTTTTGAAGATGTGGATTGCGTTGCCGCGAGCTGAGCCAAAAACTGGCGCACTGGATCTGACATGGAGTTATTCTCCGCTGCAGGCCTTTTGAGTACGTGCAAAATCAAAAATGTCAATATGTCACAAAAGCAAGTTACGAGCATTATATTAACAGAAATATGAATACCGTGGCACAACACCAGGGGGATTTTGCTGCTGCTGAGCTAACACCCTCTGCAGAAGAAAAAACTGTTGCTGTTGCTGCTGCGAGGAAAGTTGGGAAAACCCATCCGCTGGTTTCAACCCCCCCAGAACCTGCTGCAGCTGCTGTCTATACTCGATAACATTTAGAAATTAATAAAGTGAAACGTTTAAAACGACTTTGGGATATGGCACAATGACTAACCTAAGGTACATTTGTTGTTGTTGCTGAAATAAATGTTGCTGCTGAATTAATTGCTGTTGAAGGAGCTGCTGTTGAAGTAGGCGCAACTGTTGATCATGATCAGATGTCAAATCAGGCTGGTGCTCCATAGGAATTCCAGCAGGTCCAAGCAAGTCAGTCTTAAACGCAGCAAATTACTTACAAGTTAATATCCACGACAACATTGGGAATCCCTTAGGTTTTTCACAAATTCTCCTACCAGAACAGACGCCTGTACAGATGGCACAGGCTGGGGAATCTGCGGAGGCTGCACCGGCACAGGAGGGGAGGGCTGTACCACAACGGGCACATTATTTGACAAGAAAGGCACACAGCCCCACTGTTTCACCAATTCGCCTACAAGGATAAAAAACTACTGCATTAAGCACAAAAACGCTGATTACTAGTAGATATAATTTTTATGAATATGAAGAACGCCTTCCATATCATTGAAAGAACTTTGTAGCATTCATCATTAGTTTATCAAAGGGCCTCACACACAAATTTAAGGATTACAAGAAGAAAGAAGCGCTTACCTAACGGACAGAAACGTCCATCAAGCCCTCGGCGAACCAAGAGACTCATATTAAAGTACCCCGTACGGAACCATTCTGCCATCTCAGAATCGGAGAATGGGCCTAGAGCAGGATGAAGAAATGTCAAATAGTGAATGACGTCATTGCAAATAAGGTAAGCAATAAGGGTCTTAGGCCTGCCATACCTTGAACAGTTCCTTGTGGATCTCTATAAAACCATTGTGATAATGATGAATTGGAAATGTGACTGGCATCAACTTTTTCATCCTCCTAGCATAAAATGAATGCAAATAAGTCTGGTTAGCATTTCGTCATATTTCTGCCAATACTTTTAAATGTTAAATCAATGTAACCTCTGCCGTCCAAGTATCTACTAGACTCTCAGCGGCCTTTTCCAAGTGTTCGAAATTCACTTCCTCTTTCTTATGAGTCGGAGATGGTGACCTTTCCCTACAGGACATTGGATTGGAATTTACTTCAGTATCTTCGCTGTTGATAGTCTCTGGTACCACCTTAATCACATCACATTCTTTTGATGGGTCTAATTTTAACACATTGTGCTGTGACTGAGATGGAGATGAGGTATTCTTTGGTTCTGGGCTGGACTCCTGAGCCCCCACAGTTTTCGGACTCCTTTGCGAAGGACTTGTTGAATGCGACTTGCGAACGTCATGCTGCAAAATATAAATTGTTGTTATTAGAAATCCGGATGAAAAGAATTAACAACCACAAAAATGTAATTGCTAAATATTGTTACATTTGATGCATCTTGGTTTGTATTTACATTATCCATCACCTCTTTCAATTTAACCTTTCTGTCATCGTCCTAGGAATTCAAACCAACATTTTCTAAAAGTGAACTTCTCTCACTCCAAACACAAGCATACTGCACTACCTTTGTTTCCATAAAGGCCCCCGTAGCATCAAACGTCCCCACGCTATCAGCGACCCGGTTATCCTCAGTACTCCATTCTGGTAAAACATCACCTAAAAATCGTAAAATAAAATCTTGAAATTTCACATGCCTCGTCAAGGAATACATATGAATTTTGCAGCATATACCTCCAGGATGGTCATCGTTCCATGTTCGGCTCGTGTTTGACTTGCGCGGAGCTGCTTTTCCATTGCCTGACCATTCAGATGTGGGATCATCGTGTTCACCCCTTTCAACCCTATCAGATCTCCAGACAGTTCGTCCTGAAACAATACCGATGCATCAAATTTAAACCAAAAAACTAATCACACTAATCAGATTTACATAAAAACACTTATAAGTACCCCATTTATCAAACCGAGAACCGCTGACCCTCCAACCCCCATCATCTTCCCCTTCTCTATCCCGATCTCTTTGATTGCTCGACCGCCAGTCCAAATTTCCCCTCGTGTTTTCTTTACGTCCTGGAGCACCAGGCTCTTCCTCCCTATCTGTATTGTAACAAAAGTAGAATAAAATCGATTCCAAAACATACCAGTATGACATTTCAGAAAATGTTACCTACTAGGAAAACCCTTCTCATATCTCCGCTCTCTGAAAAAGTAAAAAAAAATTAGATTCCACTATAGTTAAAACCACATGCACTTTCATAAAACATTTAAGTGCAATACCGTTCCTCCCATCCAGTTCCACGTTCTGATAAGGAAGTTGGTCTTTCATAGGATCTCTGTCGCGTAAAAATGCCAGGTGGGGCATTTTCTCCACCATCTTCAAGAGAAGGACCTCGTTGAAAGTATGTGGCCCGTCCTGTTAAATTCACGTTTTACCCTATTAGTCCACAAAATATAAATGCGAATATTGCAAATAACACGTATATTACAAACCTCGACCTCTTCCTCTATCAACAGAACCGCCCCCTCGTCCTCCTCGGGGTGCAGCCACTCCAGTTGGCGCCCCACTCGCTCCTCCCTTTCCCATCAATCTTAATACAGCATCACTGTTCACAGATCTTGTCCAAATTTTCTGAAGTTAACATGGTAATCGAGCAAACAATATTATGGTCACGTGTCCAATTCTTTTAGCAGGTAATTGACACATTAAAGACAGCACCTGTTCTTCTTCTGTGAGTGCTACGAGTGTAACAGGCAGTTGATACTGTTCCTTATGCATTCCTGTAAACTGTTTAAGGTCAGGAGGCATCTTGATATCCTTGGGAAATATTGCTAACATCTCCTCTCTTCCATAGCGAAACTCAGCCAATTTAAATTTTGGAGCATGCAGACCCAATCCCGGTGACGGTGGCGGCGAAGACACGTTGGTACCTTGGGAAAGGTTACGCAGCCTACAAATTATTGGTACAAAAATATGTTAATTACATTCGCTTCCAACAAACTGAGGCTTTCAACAAAGTCAGAAAATATGTGCTTACCATTCTGGACCGAATTTAAGAGTAGATTCACTCATTGTATGATTGATTGCAGAATTCAAGTAAATTGATGAACTAGAGAAAGAGTTGTCCGACAGACACCTGGTACTATTGAAAAACGAACAAAAATAAGAAAGTCAGTGAAGAAAGTAAGCAAACTTTCAAAACCTTCTTTAATTCCCAACCGTGAGATATATTATGTACTGGAACTACTGCCAAAAAATAATAATGCGGAGGAATATTTTCCCCACAAATATTATGATCAAAATACTTTGAAATTTTTTTTTCAGTGAAGGCATAAATGCACAAATCGTAACCTACTTGAGAGAATAATGCTAATTACAATGCGGTAACAAATGTGGCTTGCCTCACAGGTAATATAACATTTTTTGATGAATGAAATTCATTCAGATTTGAAAGGATGCCAATACACACGTGACGTTAATAAAATCACCAGCTATCCTAGATGTTAATAATGTCGCCTCCGGATAATGCCGCGACAAATAGAATGAACCATTATTTTTTTTAAACTATGCAAACGTATCGTAAAATTGGACGAGATATTAGAAGGTCAGCACTGTCTGGTACTGTACATGTATAAGTTTACAATGCTACTGTTTCAGGTGGGATAACGTGTTTTTCCTCGTCACAACCATAAACAATTAAGTTATTATTTTTGTTTCTGATGACCATAGGCCTACCATTAATAATCAATTTCAATTTTGGCGAATTGTCTACAATTCGGATAATCGTATTTGAATATAGTGCCCGATTATATGCGATTAATAACTTATTGAAGGCATGGATTTTTTTTTAAATTTAGCCACATGTACGCCACTTTCTATAAATAGCCTTTTCATCTTCGCTTCGACATACGAAAGGGATAGGGACAGTGCAGCTTTTCATGAATTCTTTTCTAGGTCAACATGGAATGCTCGCTGCCTCGCTATATAAAGCAACAATGCTTAGATTCGGTGCATTCGAACACTTTTAATTTCACGCACTTTATTCGATGGGATATTTTTTAAAGATTTTAGGTAATGACGCGACCCAATCAGCGAAATGTGAATCAGCTGAAGCGGAACCATAATAGGGAGGAAGTAGAAAACACTGAGATTATTAAAGGTTCGAAAGGAGAAACCTTTTAAAGCCACATGGTTTAGTGCTCAAAATGCCGGGGTTTTTCGGTTTATTGCTGAAAATATTTCTGGAAAATGGTCAGGTAACTGCGCAAACGCCTTCAATTAATTCGTTACTAAAATTACAGTTGAAGGCCTCGCCTTTCCCTTCAACTAAATGTGCATGGTACAGCTGAACGTACGAATCCCACACATCGAGGACAGAAACAAGTGGACCCTAGCAGCCTTTCTCAGCGTGCAATACCTAACTATTTTCAAATATGTACACACAGGAATGATTTTTTATACCACCAAACTTCTACATTGCTCGACGAAAAAAATATGTGCAATTCTTAACGTTTTACCTCAGCAAAGACACTAACAGGACACGAAGTCAGCACGACAGCACTGGAAAAGATGGCAGAGTTCGAATCACGTGACGGAACAGTCCACGAGAAAATTCGAAGTAGGGGGGGAAAGGGTGTTGAATTCGGCAATGGGAGTGGCTGCGCCTTTTTCGAGTACGACGAAGCAAGAAACTCTATTTACGAATTCAACAGGCTAGCAGGCAAATAGCCATGTAGTAAATACTTACAAATTGTTTCACATTAGGGCACCATATAAACACCCACTTGCGATTAAATACAAGTATTTGATTAAAAAAAAAATCAAGACCACGTTGCTTCTTACGTATTTCAATTACTTTTCGGGTGTTGAAATTGAAACTTACGAAAAATAAATCAACAGTGTTTTTATAATTAGTTCTATGGTTTGACAATTTCAACCCATGAAAGTTTTAAAAAGCGACAGAGGTGACCCTCACTGTCTAATTTTGACACAAAACGCAAAATGAATTATTGCAATCGTTGAAAATGAAAATACTCAGGGTTTGTTATCTATTTGGAAATAAGCCATATAATCAATACAAAAAGCTATTAATAA
This sequence comes from Kryphioiulus occultus, assembly GCA_034687865.1. NCBI lineage: Eukaryota > Metazoa > Arthropoda > Diplopoda > Julida > Julidae > Kryphioiulus > Kryphioiulus occultus. The sequence continues at coordinate 13,361 of JAQGAF010001392.1, forward strand.
ATTGATAACATAGAGAACAATTTAGGTGCAGAAGTATTGAATGATATCTTTTTGAAATTTCAATGACTAAACAGCTAGGTTCCCTGACATTTCCAGGGTTCCCGGACTATTCCAGGTAATGAAACAAATTTCTCTGACCACCCTAACCATTGAAAATTCAACTTTGCCTAAGTAGAAAAAAAGTAGCAGATTATGTGGTGAAATTAATAAATTTTATTGTAATTACCGTAATGTTTGTTCAGGTGTTTGGAGTCCACATTCAGTAAAGACAATGTAAGGACAACGAGTTAATTGCCAGCACGAATTGGAATTAGGGGCACGTCCTGACACATTCACTGCGCGAAAAGTTGATTAAATGGGGGTGAATCTTCCGCTTTAGGTGCAAGAAAGCGTCATATACAGTACGAGTTAATTAATTAAAATCAGAATGACGAAAATGAAACTCAGGGTATCTATTACATTAGGAGCATGGAATTTTTGCCTTTGATTGATTCACAAAATAAAAATTTGGGTTAAAATTCATCATTTGTCAATCAATTCTGCAAAACATATCGTTTTTTGCAAATGATCCTATCATCACTGTGGCAGAGGATGTTTTTGAAAATCAATAATTTAGTGATGACATAAAACTTGAACGGTCCCATATTCTGTAGACATTGACACATTTTTGAAATCTTGAAAAAGTCATTGAAATGTCATGGCATTTGCGATATCAAAAACCAGTAGAGTCCTTATAACACAAATAGGCCTACCATTTAACTTTTTCATGTCCTCAGCCCCACTTTATTGAGCAAAGGTCAGCCTCCTGGTACTAATTGTAAATTAAAACGATTAATTGAGGAAATGTATAAATTAACCATCTAGCTATAATGGGAAGAAGGAACAAAAAAAATTCAAAGCTTCTAAGAGTGGATGATGCGATTAGTCACGTGACTTTCTTGATGCAGTCAAAACTCTTGTTTAGGTTTTCCCATATAAATATACTGGCATATATAAACGAAGGTAAGCAAAGGAAGAGGGACAGTAACACAAAAACTTCGGGAGGTTTGCACGCAGCATTAAAGGTGTCTGGAGTCTATAAATTAACCGGATATTTCTTTATTAAGACATACGCTAAAATAAACTGAAACAATGGATTTAACACATTTCTTCAGATCTTCGAATGAAGAAACAGAACCACTACCCACCACTGTCAAAGGTAAGTTACAAGAATTGAACATTTTCAAAGAAGTCCAAGATTTAATTTATGTTTCAGTTGCAAACAGACATCTGATAAATACTGCATGGCATAGAGCTAAAGAAAAAATCTCTGTTCAGCAATATAAAATTAAAATTTTTCGTTGCTTGAAATTTTTTTATTCTTTTTAAGGAAAGTACACATTTCATGAGAATGGATTTATTAACCTAAATTTTTAAACCGGCTGTTGACATACAAGTAAATTTTAAAAAAGCGAAAATTGTAATATAGTTTTGCTTCTAATATTGCTTCCCGCTATATTATAAAAACGGCCGAATATAATAATATATTTAATCTTAAAAATACATAACGTAACAAAACTTACGAAATTAGTACATGATGAAGTAAACAATCGAATTATTACTACCATAAAAATTAGTGCTCTAAAATAAATTTAGGAAAATATTTACTCAATCATCTGAAATGTGGTTACATGTGTTTGAAAAACTCTTAAAAAGCCACAGACCTGAACTATTGTGGTTAAAGATCGACAGGAAATATACAAGATTTATTATGAAATATTCCAGCAAATATTAGTTAAAAAATTACATTTGGTGTACTTAGCCTGCATACTCTGCATAGGCAAATATATTCAGTAAGTAGGTCTATGAATTGTATACTATAATACAATTATGTTGGTGTAAAACATGAGAAGTCATTCTCACGAGTTTTTAACATGCTTCACGATATTTTAGCTGACGTCATGCATTCGTAATCAAAATCCTCAAAATCCAATGACGTCAAACAAACCAACAGAACCATTTTTAAAATTAATAATTATAATATAAAAAAACAATCACGTCGTATTTTAAATTCTGATTATGTCTCATTCAAACATTACAGGAAAAATACCAGAATGGCTAAAAGGTATCTTGGTACGAATTGGTCCAGGAAAGTTTGATTTGGAAGATTTCACTGTAAATCACTGGCTGGATGGATACGCTATGTTGTACAATTTCGTCATTGAAGATGGACGAGTGAGTTAATTTCTATAATTCCGTGACGCGCCATCTAACGACCCAAATGAAATCTAGAATGTACGCCACAGCATCGCCTTATATGCTACATATATGAAATAGACAACGTTGTTATAACATTCATTTCAAAAGCGAAATTTTAGTTCAGAACACTTAAAATTCATAGAATGTAATTTAAAAAGATGGTGAAAAGTTAGTTATAAATAAAGTAATCATCGTGCATCGTTTGCTGATAAATTATTCAAACAATACCTCTCGAACGCGGTCAGTGGTGCAGGAATGACGTTGATGATACCTGAGTTTCATCCTTAAACTTATACCAATTCATATCAGGAATATCAAGAGGATACATTTATTTATACAAGGGCTGCTAGTGCATTTATAAATATATTTATGCATATTCCATTCCTAAACGAACGAATTTTATAAAACTACATGTATAAGGCATGGCTTATTGTTATTTTTTATTTGTTTGCACAAGAACTCGCAATATTCATACATGTAGGGGAAATAACAAAATCTCTTGAATTTATTTGATATAACAGGGTTTTTCCCATAAATGAAATTTTCATCTTCGCTGCCCATTAAAAATTAAAAAAATATGACATATGCCAATGCAAGGGTCGCAGATATAAACAGGAGATAGAACATACATTTTCATAAGGACATTTTTTAAATTGATAATTTCATCAGAAATTTCTTCCGCATTTTTGATTTTCCTGATTTTTGCAGGACTTTTTAATTTTCCTGACTTTTCCAGGGTTTTCAAGCCTGGGGGTACCCTGTATACTGCAATTACAATTTCAATGTTATTTTCATTGATGTTTGCGTCTGAAATACTATCTCAGGAAATAATAAGATATTGCTGTTAAACATGCCCGATTTATATTTTTAGTTTTATTCTAAGTACATGTATAAAAATTGAGGAATTTCTTAAAACTTGATATTTAGCACCACACTAAATGAAATTCTCCTAGAATATAATACTGTAATGCAATAACACTAGAATCACATTTCATAATTACTTCTTCCATATTATTCGAAGCAAGTACTAAGATACGGGTATTGCAGTGGAACATGTTCGACTGATATTTTTATTTTTCTTCTTAGTGCATAAAAGTGCATAAAATTTCTTAAAATTTGATATTTTTGCTTTTTTTCTAAATGAATTCTCCAAAAATACATTTATCGAATGCAACTTTCTTGTTAAGCAATACAGTAAATAATGCATTTCGCCTCGAGTAAATAATTTCAATTTCGCTGCCAATTACCATATATCATTACAGGTATTGCCAACATGTAATAAATTAAAAGTAAATCGAATATTCGATTCAGTTCCGTCCTCATAATTACAGTTCCGGAAAAAAAACACTAAAAGTTGATGAAAAATAGTGCTAGCAGTATACTATTATGCTGAATGTGGAAGTGAGTGAGTGAGGCGACCCACAGCCTGGAGCATAAAACTTTTTCCTTTTTTTATTGCTAAGCTACTGACTTACATTTCAGGGTAAAAGACCCATCGTGATTCAATGCCCTTTTCATTTGAATTGTCTTTTGAGCATAACGAATCGCCTATTTCCTAAATGCCTCGTCACGAAACGGTCAATGCACCTATTTTAAAGGTTCAGATTTGGCAGCGCCCACTACATTCCTGGCAACTATGATTATTATTTCATCTAGGAAGCACAAAAACGTGGTTATATCACGAATTACACTGACGTCTCCCTTTGTTCTGGAGAAAGAAGTTGTTTTTATGCGACTGGGAAAGCAATTTCTACGCAAAATAAAATTAATAAAAATGCAACTTATGATCTTGTTCACGGTTGATGATACTAGAGATTGTACATGTAAGCCTGAGGACGAGATTTAATGGTCATCCATGTAAACCATGTATGGAAAGAAATTTCGTGTTGATCGAAAGCATGACATTATTTTAATGTGAACACCAGGTAGAAAATATGACCAGCGAGCTGATGACAGTGGAATTATTTTTATACGAAATGATCACCACTTTACATGACAAAAAAGGACGTCATGCACTTTTTTTTGGTTTGAAATAAATATCTTAAACTGACGTCACATAATCGTCATCCTCCGTTTTAGAAACATCTGACTGTTATTGATGAATTGCTAATTCCTAGAGCATACAATCACGAGATCGTTGTTACCTATACATGTATCAATGATCAATGATCGACTCGAGTGATTGTCATTTTATTAAAATCATGTAAATACAAAATGGCGTCAACTAGGCTCCTTATCAATCAACCTTAGTTTGGAAAAAGATCAAATGCATGTACTGTATATGAATATTTAGTTACGCATGTATCAATAAATGGTTGCCATTTTACGTCAGGCTCCTTAGACCCAATATTAGTTAGGAAAAAGATCAGTTATAAGAAAAAAAGAGAATTTATACATGCATGCGTCAGGGTTCCCACAGCCTTAGTAACAAAATCATCTGACTTTCCAAGGCTTTCCAGGTTAAAAATTTACTGACCTTTAGAGTGTTCCTATCGAATAATATAAAGTCAAAATTAACTGCTCTTTAATATAAATAACGTTTTTACTCAGTATGACCATTCACATTATGGCTATTGAATTTGAATAATAAAGTCATACAACATCAATGCATCTAAAATGCACTTTTTTAAATTGGATTTATGATGCTATAATCGATATATGAAATACCTGCTGGATTGAAATTTCCATTAAAAATTATGAAATCCCCTGACTTTTTGAAAAATTCTCAAAATTCCCCCGTCTTTCCCAGGTTTTCCAGGATTAACAGGTTCTGTGGGAACCCTGATATATGTATAAATTACTGGTTTTCATACAACAAAAATGACGTTAGGCTCCTTATTTTACCAAAACTTTAGTTCCATTTTAAAGTTATCGAGTTTAGTTGACTAAAATTCATTATCAATTTGTTTTTTAAATGCCATTATTCTATTCGAATAACTACCCCACAGCTAGCATCAGTTATGCCATGTGGTTGAAGGGGGTGTTAACACTCCCAGACAACGACTACCCAAATACATGGAATTAATTATACCCGAAATAGATAAATTACACTGACTTGAAGGTGCTGACGACCAGGTTTTCCCATAAAGCACTCAGGAAGAACATGTAACTTCGTGAAGGTTATAATTGGTAAAATTAGCCTTATGCATCAAGTGTATATTTCGCAATTTTTTTACACTTATCATCAAATAGCTTTGAAATTTGACCAGAAAACACACGTTTCAAGTTCTGATAATAAAACAGGTACAGGTGGACGCTGCCCGCATTTTAATCTTTACATATTTAAAGGCAAAGCAGGTTAAGTTTTAAAAGTAGCTTTCATCATCCTTTTGATAACTGGCATAGACATTGTGAATAACTTTTAATTACGACGATGAGCCTTCGTGGATAAATAGGTCATGATTTCCATTTGTTAAGTAGGGGAATCTGCTTGAGCAATGCATTCAAGACTGCATTTTTAGAGCACTAGCCTATAAACGAAATCTAGGTAGACATTAAAATCAGTGAGGTGAAAATTCGTCAAAGCGAAAGTCAATTCAGAGGGGAAATAAAGCAGCTCAGCATGTCATGGCATAACATATTTTAAATCAGTTTTCGAAGCCCTGTGAATCGTTTGCTTATGCTTATAATCAAACATGAAAGATGATGTATGAATTATAAAAATAATAACAAAATTCTGACGTGAACATACTGGTATAAGACACGCGGACAAATCAACCCACTTTCCATGGCAACAGGTCATATATCATTTCTTTATTGACAACCGATCAATATTTCATTGAATTTTATATAAACATCATCCCATGTTTCTAGATACAAACTACCTGCATGGAATTTCCCAGCGCAAAAAATGATAGTAATTTTTATTTTGCTTTCCTCTGAAAAAATGGATAAAATTTTGGAATATGATTTTATGTATAACGATAAAGGAAATAAATTGAAAAAAAAACGGAAGCTAAGGTTTTCAATTTATTTTGTTTATCGTTATACAAACTTAAAATCAGACTTAAAAATAATATCCATTTTTTGAGAACAAAGCAAAGAAAAAAAATTACTGCCATTTTTTGCCCTTGGAAATTTCAGTTAGTCTGTGTCCAGAAACATGGCATAATGTTTATATGAAACTTAATAAAATATTCATTGGTAAGGATAAGAAAACCATGGATGAGATTCAGAAAGAAATTGTACGATTAATCTTATTATTAGTCTTATGATTATTGGCCCCATGATGATCAACCAGAATGGAACAACCGTTTAAAGTCTATGACCAAGGAAAGCATTTTTCGCATCGTTTTCTAAACTTTTTATCACTTATACCACTGTTTGATGTAAGCAATAGTTGAAAATGGGAAAATCCGAAGGACACCCACATTAAAAAAAATTATGCGAAACCTCAACTTAAGAGCATTCGCGTGTGAATAATGGCACGGCTTCGTAACAATAGGGAAGAAATAATAATTATATATAGAGAGTGTGAGTTCCACGTGTAACGTGTGACGTCACGTAAAGCATTTCAAATCAATGGGAGCAGATCTCGTGCCGTAGAATAACTCTCCAAATAAATGGCGGTCACAATTTTGACGTGTACCACTTTTGATATCTGTTTTTATTTTCATCAAGAATTTACATTTACCGTGAAGCTCACACTCTCTAATAATACATGCGCAAGTAACACGCTGACCAAAATAACCACAAGCATTCAATGGGAAATAAATACAGTAGAAAAAGTAAATTTAGCCTCAAAAAAAACTTCGCAATTTGAAATTTGCTTCAAACATTTATGGAAAATTGCTTGTAGAAACGACTTTTTAGTTAACATGGTAACATTTATTCTTGTTGTTCTTTAATTGGAAACAATGAATTCAATGAATAAAATTGAAATCGCTGATTAACTTTTCCGTATTATGTTTCGCTCTCATTTGAGTGTGAAATAGGACAAAGAAATTGATGGCTGGTGTTCTTGTGTGTCTGTTACATTTTTCTTGTATTCTTGTATTCTTGTAATAAACTAAACTACTACTACTACTAAACCGATGTAAACGGTATCATTGACTTCATAAATTTCTCTGACTTATTCAAAGTAAATCCATTTAACTGACTTTTCCAGGTTTTCCAGGACAGGGGGAACCCTGTGAAAAGCAATGCCAACTATCTGAATGTATTTCAAGCCCAATAATTGGAAAAGGTACATTTTTCGAAATAACGAAAGAAATCCGAGCATCCCAATATGAGCCATAGGAAAGATAAACACAATCAAAACGTTGAGCAGCTCCACCTGGTAGCGCTCCAACGCCACAAAAGGTCGTGTATGAGATTTCGCTACAATTAAATCTCGCAAAAATGCATTCTTCCAGCTTCATACAAATGACCCTCCGCCAAGATTAATGCCGCGTTAACGGCATTTTATAGCCGAAATTCGCTCCAGCAAAAGACAGTCCTCCATTTTAGCGCACGATTTTAATTAAACAAATAAACAAAAGGGGGTTGGGTGTGTAGGGGGTAGTAAAAGCTGCTTCTGAGCTTACCTAATTATCTCCGTTGACGCGAGCGTTAACATCGTCTCTTTAATTTGATCTTTCACAACTCGGGCAATTTCGCAGTTTTTTGCTCAAAAACCCACGTTCGCTATTCGCTGTAAATGTATTATGCATAGGCCCACACTTTGGATGGGAATAAAAATGCCGCACCTTTAGGCGTACAAATGGGGCAATTCGCATACACGAGCACTCGCACAATTGACAGTAGTGTGAAAGAATAAAAAAAAATAACAAAAACTCCAAAAGTTTAACAGTGCGCCCATTACAGCGTGAAAAACAGCTAAAACCAAGCCGCTGGAAAGAAAACTAATTTTATGAAAATATGATAAGGGAAAAAATACGTGGGGCTCAGGCGTAGCTGCGTGTTGCGGTGATTAATCACCGTTTGAGCGTGGAAACTTAATTTTCAATACCATAAAGACAAATTGCCAGCGCTAAATGACGCCCGAAAATGCGTTGAGAAATTGAGCTGGTTCGAGAGGCACCATTTAAAATTAGAATTACCAGAAACGAAGGAGTGTGCGTTAGTATAGTTTATTTCAACTCCACTGCTTCGGTAAAATTCATATACACGCCAAATGTTTGAAATGAAAATGGAAAAGTTATACCTAACCTAACCCAAAAACACCGAGTTGCCCCTTGTCGATAGGCAATCACTACAATCTTATGAGATACTAGGAGAAGCTCGCATTCGTTAACCCCTATGCTTTAAAAAAACAAAAAAAAAAACTACAACTAAACAAATACTGACAGCAACCAAAACTAATATCTAATCGACGAGTAGAGTATACCGTGTACAGTGTTCAGGGTGCCTCAGAATTCATTGGCATAACTGAAAAGGGTGGTAGTAGACCTACTGTACTCATGAAATCAACTGACCATTAAGTACCCTATCGACCAATACATGTACATGTATAGAGTAAAAAGAACCTGCCCTTGGATATCAATGTGTATAACCAATTTGGCCATTAACAGGGACGATATTTATTGAATTTGCATAATAAAGGCATTCCCACAACATCGAAGTATTAATGCACAATCTTAATTCGTATTTTCATTACCTGTAGCAATTCTGCGACGCTCGGAAGGTACATTATTTTAATTTTGAAAATGTCGATATTATCTTAATGCTGCCAAATAGAAGGAACCAATCTGCCATATTGGGGTTTTCCTTTCATTGTGCAACGAGAAACTTCACCTAAATACCACTGCACACGCCATGATCGATTTAAGAAATGCCATCTGGATTGAAAATAGAATTAAGTAAGGAAATCTCCCATCTTTTTTTTAAAAAATAAAAATTTCCTTGACTTTCACAGAATTTCAAGGATGCTCCTGTTCTTTGGGAACCCAGTTTATAGCCCAAAACAGTCGATAGTTACACTTTAACAACGCTATTTCATAATATGATGAATCCTAATCAATTTTCGTAAATCGGTCCTATCACGCCGATAGAGGGCATTGTGGAATTTAGCACCTTAACCTGATTAGTATTATAAGTTATTAATGACATATTTTGAGTACCACCACCCTTCTTACTCGTTACCATGAGTTTTGAATCACATTTGGTGCAGGGACTCCTCTAAAGCACACCCAAACGAGGTACATGTATATTTCACCCTTCCAATCACACTGACATAAATGACGCACGGGGGCGCCAACATCGAGACCCCCTGGCGGTCCACAGGCAAACATCGTTAAGTACGAAACTTGCGAGTACACGTAGTTTGGAGGGCTGATTTCATGTACTGCTCGCTACTCAATTTCGCCGGGGTTTTAATTCGTTTTACGCGCTGTTTCGACGTTATGGCGAATTAGGGCCGGCGGGATAAGACGAGAAGTGCGTGAGCCATCGTGTATTCAGAGCAGATCCCACGCATGCGCACAACGCACCGGCGTCAATCCCTAAAAAACCAGGAAATCTGGCCGACACAATGGCAACAATATGCCGGAATGCTAAGCAGCTCCCATGGATTGTGGGGGCGGGAGAAAAAAAAACCTACATGTAAGCCAAATGGCCGCCAGATGGAGCTAACAGCTTTTGAGCACATCGGGCCTGCAAGCAGCGAGATAAGGGACAATGGTCAGTGGTCATTGTGCAATTTCGTGCCAGGCATCATTCCGCATAATCGCACCTTTTGAGATGGTTAAGAAATCCGAATTGTCATTATTGGCAATAGGGGGATTCCCCTTCGTGTATTGTAGCGTAATTGTATATAGTATCACACAAAAACTGCAATTTCATGGTTTTGGCAATGTCTTAGCAGCGCCATCTTCATGACGCGTGACGTCACCATTTTCGGCAATTCAGGCAAGCTTCGCTCCTTTTAAGTGAGGAAACGACTAGAAATCCAATTAACGATGCTCGTTGAACTCCTTTTCGGATGGCGCTAATAAAATAAGCCACGATAAGGAAGGCGAAACTCGGTTAAATTGGATGAATAAGACAGCTAATATATATTTGTTTTTGAAAAATCGATTAAACGAGCTTATTTTCGTAAGGGCGATGAATTAAAACACGCGCGCGTACATGTAGCTTTCCTTACACACAATTCGCCGGCTTTTCTCTGTTTAGATTCTCCACTTTTAGCGCTTCCCAACCAACTTATAGATAAACGTTATCAAAATTTTAGTCCATTGTTTGAGCGTCGTTAGCACTACCCCGCCTTTTTTTCAAACACCAATCTCGTTATTAATAACGATTTTAAGGGATGGGGACGTTTAGGGATTATCTCATCATCTTAAGGGATTGGGTGGGGGGTATTCTAGGTGAGAGACGCTATATTTTGAAATATACATGCATAATAAAAATCCACTGTTTCTATAATTGTCTTTTATAAAATTCTTCGCCTACAGGTCTTGGACACCCGTTCGTAAGGTTCCCATCACATTTTCAACTTCTTGGGTTTTTCCAGGTTTGGAAGAACCCTGGTTTTAACGTCTTCCTTTTGTTGTAATTTACGTATTTACGTGAACCACATGATAAGGTATTTGGAGTGAAATCATGTAATGTGGTGGCATGGATTAATAAAAATAACAACATTACAAAAATGTCATTTGATACGTATTTTGTGGAATGAAAAAACGAAAATACGTTTGTGGAATTTACATTTATCAGCACCAAGGAAGCCCACTTACTGGAGCTTTGAATAAATCATTTTTATTCAGGATTTTGTGCAAAATAAGAATTTATGCGATAATTTTGCACAGCAGTTTATACATTTTGCTACAACACATCATTTCTGATCTAATTTTTTAAACAAATGTCAACAATTCGACTTATTGGTCTATGCAAATGTCAGCATCATTGGGGGAGGGGGGAAATCACGACCAAGGGGGTGTCTGAAAATCACGATTTTGATACGACATTATAGTTCAAAGGCCCTATTTCATATCGCAGTTGTATCACTTTTGTTAAATAAAATCAAACTGCACATAAGCTAACTCGACCAAATTGAGGGGGGTAAAAAATAACGAGCAATGCTAAAACACCTCAGGCTATTTAGAATCCTGCAAATGTTTCGACGCAACGTGAACACTGTATTTATTCGATAAAACAAAACTGCAGGGTCATAAATGCGAGTGTAATGCCCCACAGCATGTATTGAGCGTGGGTGTTAAAGTCGGTTTTAATCGCCGATTACACTTATCGGATTTTGTTTCAAAAGGCCATAAACCAAAGTCATCGGGGAGCACCTGGCGAGTGCTTAAATCAACGAGAAACAAGGATGGGTCCGCCATAATTGAAAATATTCCCAGTTTTAAGGCCACAATAAAAACAGCTCAACTTTAGGAGAAGAGGAAGAATCAAAATCCACGTACACCAGACGGGTCGTCGACTGCAACAAAAACGATAAAATCAGTGGAAATTTCTCCCCCAAGCCCATGCAAATAGCCGAATTTAGACAACGGATTTTCGGATGCAAAACGAGAAAATTCGATGCAGAAAAATTCACGAGTATACTGTATGCACTGGCGAGGCTCTCAACGCCCAGATAAACCTGCCAATTTTGCCGGTTCAGTAAGCTTTTTCAAAACTGCTGAGAAATACAGTAAAAAGAAAAATTTTCCAAGCGAGATGCGTGCGAATAAAAGGTCGCCAAAGTTGAAATGGTTTGTCACGAGTGAAAAGGTCGTCAACAAATGCATTTTGCTCGATCGAATTTTCTCGAAACGAGAAAGTGCTTAGCCACAGTGCGGGTTCATCCGTTTGTTTCGTGAAACTGAATTGAAAACAGTGTGCAGGGTGATCAACCTCTCCCACGTGTTGGTTACGAGGAACAGTTTCTGGCGTTGTACTCTTCATTATAGAAAACCATCTAAAGCCTTTTCCACACCAAGGAAACGTTCGCTAGGAAAAAGGTTTCCGGAAACAGATTTGCTCAAAATGTCTCCAGATTTCTAGCAAGGAAACACGTTTGAAGAAACAATTCAGTGCAATATGTTCCACCAATCTATTTAATGTAACTATAAAAGATTATTTAAGTAATTTATTTTAATTAGGGAAATGATTTGTGGTCACCCTGTACTAAACTAAGAAATTAGTACATGTACTAAACCCACATTTTTTAAAGGCTGGATTGACAGCTAATTTTACACTTGAGCTAATATTACGCCATTAATTCAATTAACAACGATAACGAATTTCTTTTCTCTACCTTTTATCAGAATCCAATCCATGTCACTATAAATTATTTTTAACTTATGTTTTGCAATGAGGGAAAGACAATGATCATACCGTGTACTAAAATGAGAAGTTTGAATATATACAGTGTACATTGACTATATGCAATCGGTTCATATAAAAATAATAAACCCACATTTTAAAAGGTTGGACTGACAGCTAATTTTACACACGGGTTAATATTACGGAGGGTGTCGGGATGTAAAGAAAAACATTCAACACATGTACACAAGGGGTGGACGTCAGAGGGCAATCAAGCATAGCATCGCTGTAATGCCTTTTTTGCGAACCGACATTTCGCAGGGGCAGCATCCACCACCTGCCTGTTTTCGCTCTTTTCTACGAGATTAAACTAGGAGACCCATCTCAAAATTGGGGATCAGCACGGTGTTGTGCATTTGGCGGCAAGACGTTCGTCACCATTTCAATAAAACGAGGGGTTGAAACTGCGAATATGCATAATAAAGTCGAAGGAGAATTCCCCTCCATCATTTTTCCCAAAGAATGCTAGAAATGCGGATTTTTCTACTCGGGCATGCATGAAGACGATGCAAATTCGAGTAATCCATCGTCGTTTGAAAAATGGTCTTGCCAAATTGTCTTTTTTTTTCTCCAAAAAAAATTGGGCAAGTTGGCTCCGAGCCTCGCACGATAGGCAGCGTAACGACATATAATGCATTGTCAATACTAGATCTTCGTGAAGATCAAACGCCTTCCGACTCCAACTTGACAAGGTTAAATTAATCCGATTTTTGGTTATAGGCATCCATCTACAGAGCTTCAAACAGATAGATGCCATTTATCAAGTATACAGTGGACTCTGCTTAATGTGACAACATTGGGTCAGAGCTATTTTGGTAACAATAGCCGAATGACGAGAAAAGGCGATCGTTAGTTAACTGTACAAATTAATATACCTCTTTAAAAAAAATAATCACAAATTGGTTTGCTTGCAGTTTTTTATAACTTCGTTAATGAAATTCTCATATCCATACATGTATTGAATTTGAAAATCAACTGTTTTATGATGCACTCTTAGTCAAACTTATTAGTTCTTCCATCATCTCAACATTTTTGGAGGTTTCTCAACTAAGATGCACGTTTCATTTTCGTCAACATCAAAATCATTTTCATCAGTCAGCTCTGTTGCCCCATAGACCGCCAGGAAAGTGTCAGATTTAGTCATTGCGACTGCTACTGGAAAATTTTCGTCAATGAATATCGAAAATGTGGAAGAATATACCTCGAAATTTTCCAAATTCGTAGCAGATGGGACTTCATTTTAGACATTTTCTTCCGAAACTTCTTATCCTATGTGTTTTACGAATCCTCCATGAGGGAAAATTGATAAAATTACTCGGCATCACATTAAGCTGAGTCCACTGTATTTTCCTTTAAATTTTGGGTCCAGGGTTACAATATTACGAGTAATCAGAACAAGTTTTTTCAGCGTTATTTTTACTTCATGGTTAATTTATGAAAATCCAGGTGAGGTGATTCGTAAAGTGGGGATTTTCTTGCGACAGTCCCTGTACGTTTCCAGTAATTTAGTGCCATATTCAGAGCTCACGCCGAGCATTATTATGTATTTGGCGAAATTGCATACCATAAATCGCGCTCCAACACACGCCCAACTTCACGATAAGAAAAATAGGCAAAAACGAAAAGACGTTTACTGTATTTCCTCCCCCTCTTTATACTACGAATGGTCGTTTTAAAACGTAAATTCTGCATGGTAGGTAGCATTGGAAAATGGTACATGTAGTATATCGTACATAGAGTATGTTGTGTTGGGGATGGAAAGGCCGATTCCCATTTATTTTTTGTATACAAAACCATCCGTCTTGGTACTGAGGGAAATATGGGAAACTGGTCCGTACGGCAATAAATTTTAGACATAACCAATATATCCGTCCCAGAATGGACACTCAGACATAACCCCAAGAGTAGACCTGTCGCACCATGAAATATACAAGTCAGAAAAAATAGGGAAAACAGGGCGTCCGAAAACCAACAAAAAAATTTAAAGCCGATTTAAGACGTTAGTTTTCGAAGCACAGGGGCGTTCAAGTATTATGTCATCATCTAAGTATTCATCTATAAAGGACGTCCTCAATTATTTATCTTTTTTTAAATTTCACTCAATTCGAATTTCTTTTTTGCTCAATGATTGTGTCATCATTTAGGGACAGGGAGGGGATGGAAAATGGGTTGACAGTGGTGAAAAGTGAAAATTACCACAAACAGTGATATAATACCTGAACGTTCCAAATTCTACGATACAAGGTATTTACATGGTGTTTCAGAAGTCGTTCTCGCTAATATAGGTCGGAAACCTGCCCATTTCCGAGATACAGGTACTTCAACCCAAAAACTCGCATGCACGACAGCCAAATCCAGTATCTTGGAAATGGAACATTTTTGGACTTAGGTTATTAGGGGCATTTTGTTTGGATATGCGAGTACTATCACCTTTTTCATTTGGGGAAAGGGCCCCTGCACCGCAGGAATGGGCGGTTTTAGGACCTAAGTTACTAAGGGCATTTGTGTTCATTTTCATGACATCTGAAACACCCTGTATAGAACACATATCAACCTAGGGTCAGCCCAAAGAAACATCAGTTGAATATTTTAATTGAAGAGGGAAATGGGATTTGTATCGCTTCGAAAAGTGCGTGGCCCGCATCTTAAAGCCCTCGCATCCAGGAAACCTAATGGCGTTGTTCGCTTTTCATTTGTTATTTAAATGCCAAAAAAAGCGGTAAATAAAAAGTTGCAACTCGAAATGAATTTGAAACCTAGTCGGCATAGCTCGTAAACGTTTCCACGACGAGAACCTGAGACATCGCTGTAATGTTATTCTGTTTTTTTAAGCTTGGAAAGCAAACGCCACGGCGCTTTCCTTAATGGACGAGAAAACAAACAAGATGTCAGCTTTAAATAATAAAGGCGACCCTCGAGGAGACCCTATGAGGATTAGTGCAAAAATCGCTATGGAAAAGCAGGAGGAGGAAGGGGACAGTTCAAAACAAAGCTACCCAAAAGTCAAACAGATATGTTCCAGGAGAACGGAAGGACACTCAACAGATACCTTTTAAGTGAAAATTACGCATTGGAAAACCTGATGATAACCAAAGTATAGTTATGTTCAATGTTTTCTTTGAGATGGTCACAAAACAAATACAATATTTCTTTCAACACATTTAAGCTGCCGTTGTCAACAATCGAATAATGCATTTCACATTTCAGTTTACAAAATACAGTTGTATTACTGTTGACACAAAATGTAATAAAGTAAGAAGATGCTTTTGGATATTTCCGTATTTACTAACAGAATTTTTATTGGTATGGCACTAGTTAGTTCGAGAAACCTTTCTATAAATACCACTAGACTTGAGTATACCACGACCTTACTGCAGTTCACACTTTACAAAGATGGGCAATAGAATTTCTTGGTGTTGGTTATGATTTGAAGAGCCGGAAGAGCAGCTTCCTACATCACCCATGGCTAAAAAAATCTCCAGATTTGAGCAGTTTTGAGAATTACAGGGTGGCAAGCAAATTCCAAGTTTTGAAATTGAGGAAATTTTACGACTTTTGGCAGTTTCCAACAATTTTTTAGAATGCAGTATTTCAATCCTTAGTCATCTTTATGTTTGAGGACTTAGGACTTTCTTACTCCAAACCTCTAAAGCAACTCGAACTGGTTCTTATAAAATGATTCGTAGAAAATTTAATTAGAGATTGTTCAAAACATGTTCGAGTAAATTCCAACAAAGATTTCGGCTGCATTGAGGGCAAAGACACAAAATTAATGAAAATGTTTCCATTGTTTTGGACAACTCTGAAGTCGGACGTCCAAGAATGATGGGGGGTCGTTCACACATTGCGTAATATAGTCAGCATTCCCATATTAGGTACGCTTTTCAAAGTTTCAAGATAACGGGCTGACAATTGCTTCTTGACCAGCTAGATCAACAAAGCCGGTGAAGTGTACTTTCAACGCTTCCTAAGATAGCAACGAAAATGCTGCGTACACAGCAAGTTGAAAGCCATGAAAATTTAATGGGTGTAAATCCTATAAAATAATCAATTCCTGCTGAAAGCATCGGATTTCCGAGCAATTCCATTGAAAATTGTTATACTCCAAATACCGCTCAGTTTCTCGGTGGATGTATTTTTAATGACAACGTACAAATATTCGGGCAGGGTACATGTACGAATGCTTTCAATTCCTGTTGCTAGTTTTCATTAATATTCGCAATAATACTGCGAGCAAAACAAAAAAAAGCTCGCTCCGGAATCTCAGCATAAAAAATATCGATTGTCTTAGAGATGCTCGCTGGCATAATCGGAATCGAAATAAAGAAAAATCTCGGCAATCATCAAACGAGTAGCGTAAAACAAATTCGGGGATTTATAGGGATCTAGGCGAGCAACGACATCCATAAAACACGCGTGAAATTTCATAATCTGCATTCCTGCGCTCACGGTTTTTGCCGCGTTCCCTATGGGAGATTTCACGATCCGTTGCACCACTTTTCAGACGATAACTTATTTTAAGATAAAAGCAACACGGGCCACCTGGGCAACATTCAAAATGTTATCTAGTTTGACGTGAGGGGGCGCCACGAGTCCAATGCTGCACGTAGGGAGTGTATGGACGTCCCCCGTGGCGCTCCGAGCACAGCAGGCATGGTTTGATCAAGTATACTTTCAGCATCGTGCGTTATTTTTCTTTGGAGGTCAATGACAAAAACAAATATAAACTTAGTAGAACCCATCGAAACAAATCCTGTCTAAAATCCTCCTCTAAACTAATATCTGTAGTATATACACTGTACATCCATAAACTGATTTTCAATAACAGTTGCATTGGTTTTATTGGTCCCACAACTTTTGAAAATTAATAATAGTTTGTAAAAAGGGAATTTCGGCAAAATAGCAAACACGGAGGGGAAAATATCACAGTGACCTCCTACAAGGTGACTACTGTACAAATTTCTGATAACGAAATTCCCTCAGTATTCCAGGTTTTCCAGGGTCATATTCGAAGTTTTCCACTTTCAAAAAATATATTTTAATCATTAAATATGTGCCACATTTCTTTTGAAAACAGTATTTATTAATAAATATCAATCGGTATATCTCAAAGGTAGGTTTAAACTCAACATTACTAAACAAATATCTTAATGAAAAACTACCAGAAATAATGGATTTTAGATACATTTTCCTTGAACTAGTTTTAAAATAACAATAATTACAATGAAAGAAATTGATGAAGGATCTCTTATAAAAATAGATTACCAATAATAGAGTTCTAAACCATTTTGAAATTTTCAGAAATATTGAAAGAAATTGACCTCATGGACGAAACTTGAATAAAAAATTACCAAAAATAACGGATTTTAGGTTCAATCTTTGGAAAATCGTTTTCCAGAAACATATATAACAAATTCAAAACATTTTGAATATAAAATTCCCTGATGATACCAGGTTTTCCAGGTTGATATAGTCCCCATGCCCTATAAATAGGCTACGCGTATGGGTTGAAATTGATGCGGGAGGGAGAGTATGACAATCACTATTTTGTGGTGAAACAACAGTAAACAACAGTTTGAATGCC
>JAQGAF010001393.1:0-31430 GCA_034687865.1 Kryphioiulus occultus
AGGGCATGTACTTACGAAATGTGATTTCGTTTTCGAATTTATTTTATTTCGTACGAAATTTCTCTAACTGTCTAATATGCATACCATCCAACTTAATGCAAAACCAAAATATTTGAAAACTTAAAATAAAATCACACAACATAACAGCAATTATTGTAACGTGATAGGCCTATACCCGAGTATGCCCGAGTATCGCGCAAGTCTTCATTTATTTTAAGGGGTACGTCACGAATCGTTTGCGCTGTCTAATATCCCCAGCCTGACCTATACATATAAACACATTTGAATACGTGCATTTCGCAATGTCAGCGAATTCGTTGCGTTGGTTGCATGGGCGGATGACTTCACCAAAATCAGCGCATCAAAACTTATATACATGTACCATGCTAAAATGGAAACAACATATAACTGAAGACGATTTTTAGTTGATCGTTGTTTTCAGAACATTTGCAAAACGAATACCTATCAACTTATATATTCATGCAGCTATAAGTTCATGAGCTGCTGTATAAGTTCAGAATAAGCTGAAGTAAATCAACTTCTAAATCGAGCATGCAATGAGTACTGATGAACACTGCACAGATATAAAATACTGTTTTTAGCCGTGTTATAACGCGTTTAATTGCTAACACCTTAAACTTCATTCTCCTTGATCCAAAGTACATGCGTGAATCGTTCGGCTATTGTTATGCAAATGCCCCGGGCCCAATGTGATGACATTGGATCACAAATGTATGGAATCTTCCTTTACTCTCCCTTATACACTTCCTAACCTCGCAACAGGACGCCAAAATTATCATCAACAACATTTCCATGCAGATTCAAACGCCATTTCTTAATTCGTAACTTCGTAACTACGAATCTCTGCCGAAAATCTCGACGCCATGGCAGATAGTGATAATCATGCAGAAAGACGCTCAACTTGCAAGGGTCAGGGAATAAGGCTTGCGCTGAGCAATTTCCAAATAGCAGAAATTAAAAAAGGGAATCCGCCAAATATGCAAATCAGCCGAAAACGTCGCAAGCACCCAGGCCCGAGCCTGCAAGATGGATGAAACAATAAAGCGAGGAGGCAGCAAAAAAATGCGTGCATTAAAATTCTCGAATTCGTGCATGTAGCTAGAGGCGAGGGTTGAGGGGGTTGGGGTGGCATGAATCCATTCCACGAGCCATGGCAGCAAGAGGAGAGCATTAATGACAGCACTTATTTCTTTATTTTTCCCCCAAAACTGGCTCTCATTTATCTTTCTATTTCAGCTCGTTGCTTCTTTTCCGCCATGCAGCGAAAGTAGTGAAGCGTTACGTCGCCCCCCGCCAGGCTGGCGCCGAAAACGGCTGGCGTCGCTCGTTCGCCATTCCTTCTAATTCAATAAATCCATGAATTTTTTCGTCTTGCAAAGGCCCTTCCCCCATTGCAGCCAATGAAAAGAATTGAACGCGACGACGAGATGCGATTTCTATCGACCCGACAGCCAAACTTTTCAGCTTCCTAAAACGGCGAAGACGAGGGGAAGTTTACGGCCAAAGTTTGCCCATCAATTCAGAATGGCAGCCGGAAAAACGACGCCGAAGATGTTGCGCCATTGGAGAAGACGGCAGCCAATCGAACGCGGGCCACGCCCTCCGGGGGCGGGGCCACCCACGCGCGATCCCGGACCGTGATTGGATGACTGGCCCTGCGCCATATACCCGCGTATATACAGGGTGGGTGATGCGAAAATCCGGCTCTTAGGACCCTTTCCTTTTTAAGGGCAGCAATGTGCGTGGATTCCTTCAAATGCAATCCGCACGAAACTTCGCATTTTCATGGCTAGATATTTGCATTAAATAATTTCAATTCAAGATGTTTCTCCTTGAGAACGTTGGCGTTGCCTCACAAAAACGGAATGGTCAGACCCCCGCCAAAGAATCCAATGTTTTGCGTAAAACGGAAAATAAACGTTGTATAGAAATTGTTTTCGTTATACTGTATAGTGAACAGCGAACAACGATGGGAATCTCGTTTGACAGAAAATTTGGAAATTCACCTTTAATATTAGAAACCCGATGCATAATCAAGGCAACGCTTGTTGCTAAGCTAAACTTTATTTTACGGTACAGTGTAGAAAACAGCAATGGCGCAGTATGAAAAATGTCGTTCGCGAGTTAATTATAAAGGGAGTAAACAACAAGAAAAACATTTTCAAAATTAAGAAGGAATTAAAAATACACATACTTTTTCACTGCGAAAAAGTAGTGGCACAGTATGGCAAAACTAAAATGGAGGATATGTTTAATGTCTCCTCTTGCCCAAATTTCCTGAACAATTTCCGCAACACATTCACACAGGTTCTGGCAGTCCTGATATAATTACTTAAATCAAGATTTTCGACACTCGCCTACTATATATACCATCACAATAACACCTCCATGTTACCCACCCACCCTTTGTAACACTCTGTAACAATTTGAGTACTACTCACCCCTAGTGTTAAGTAACACATTTGCAAGTTTTTAAAAATGTACTCATATATTTTTACACAACTTGTAGGTTTATACAGAACCTACAGATTCTGCAATGTTACTGATGACAATGGTTTTGGTTTAGACATCTTCACTTATCCATTTCAAATTTGAGCTGCAGTGCTCAGAATAGTTAATTTTGCACATCAGCTTAAGCTGGTGTCTATCTGCAACTCTTTTGAGTGCTAAATTTTCGAGATATCCTGCCATGGCCCATAAAATGCTACGTAACACAATTAAGGAGAAAAACCCACGGACCCCATTCGTAACACTTTCACAAGGACGCATCCACCCCCTAGTGTGTTACGTAATATTTGCACGGCCCCATATGGCGTTGACAGTGCTGATGTTTGGGGCTGTGAGTGACACAGTAAGCGTCGAAAATCTTCATGTTATTCATACTTTAGTCATGTTATCAGGACTACCATGCGCTATAAAATAAAAGGCAATGTCAGGAAGTTATAGCTGGAAGAGACGTTGGACGTCTTCTCTATTGTTGGCTTGCTATACTGTGCCTTTACTTTTTTTTTTTTGAAGTGAAAAGGTACATTTTATTTTTTTTAAAGTCGTTCTTAATTTTTAAAATGTTGTTGTGTCTATTGTTACATAAACTATGTAATGTACATAATATAATACAGATAAGTTTACAATTTTACTCCTTTTAATTAACTTGTGAACGACATTTTTCGTACTGTGCAGGTCTGTGCGATGTAATTCAGCAACGATTTTTCAAACAGGGAAATCCAGCTGCTCATCTTTTGATTATTTGTTATTTTAAACTCGAAATTAAAAAATTCTGAACAGAATTGAAATATGAGGAATAAAATAAAACTACTGTTTGCTTGGGAAACCTTGCAATGTTCAATTTTAATGCATAAAATTGACTGAATGCAAATACTGAAATTGTGAGTTGCGAGATAAACAGGATGATTCATACCCTTTCGATGGATATAAAATATGAACGAAGATGAAAGCAATTTTTATACAAATTTTTCTGCATTTTTGTCCTTTAAATAATCGGAAACCACCAAACTTCATTTTACCGGAATGCAAGTAAATGTTATTTTCGTTGTTTTTCTTTTTCTTGATGGAAAATGTGCATGTACGAATAATCCTAGCTCTTTGAATAAGGTTTAGAAAGATTCACGCCTATAGATATACATGTACATGTATTTGTTTATTCCGATTGTATACTCCTTTGTTCTTAATCCATTTTGTCATGTACCATTTGGATGTCCTGTGAAGACTGTAAATCCCTCTTCAGAATAATATTTTTAAGTACAGTGTACGTGCCAGGACCATATTTCCACCCTATACATTCCTAATGGTAAACGCAGAGGTCATTGGTGGGGCAAGATTGGCGCTCTGTTGGCATACAGTAGTTTGTACAGAATACATCGCCCAATTACACCATTTACATTGTAGATTCGATTCCAGTAAATTGTTATTATTGCCAGACCTGTACCAGAATATTTGTTGATAAAAGAAGCGTGCTGAAAGCATTTATAGTTTTAGAACCTTTACAAGTACTCAAGCAGTGCGTTCTGTTCTCTCAATGGTGTTCAAACAATGCGATAAGTTTTAGAACACATCTACTGTACATGAAGTGTAATTTACTGTATAAAGTCGGTAAACAGCAGCTGCATTGCAGCTCGCAATTAATTCATAATATAGCAGAGTGTTAGTTAAAATAGTTTAGTATGCTTACTTACCACCTAACTTTGAGATTAATTTACGCGAAGTGATACCCAAGTGTGCATACCGTCTTTTTGCTGTTTTAAACATGTCAAGGACTTTCCGCCATCATGGATTCAAAAGTCATCAAGCTGTGCCGCCATCTAGCGATCAATTCGCTCACTTTGGTAGGGAAAAAAATATCAGGGCCTCATGGTTGTACAGAAACCAAGGCGCGAATCTTTCTGAGATTTTTTTCTCCCGATTATTACGTTTGCCAAATGAACTTGAAATAGTGGAAAATAAAAAGAGTAACATCAGATTGGTTTTATTTCAGTGAAGCTGTGGCCGGAAATTTAAATATGTAAATATAGTAATAATTATGGATAGCTGCCATCTTGTGATCAGCGGATTATGAACAGTAGTAATTATGATAACAAAAATTTTTGATATTTATCTTAGGAGACGTTATGATATTGTATCAACTACTTTTCACGATTGTCTGAAAAAACCTAATGTGAATGGTATGAAAAAAGACGCTATAGGCCAATATTTCTGCTCCACTGCATGGATCACAATATCAGGCGATTCTTCTTCTACAATGGGCCATTGGTCAGTACTTGTTGGCTGATGCCCGTGATATGGTTTCACAATTGATTAGCTAATTTTCTTCAATTTGTTTCATACACTGAAATTCATTACGGCACAGATCCGCGTCGTCCAAAACAAAATCTAAACGCACTAATCAATTTTATTTCGATTTATTTTCGTTAGGTGTGATATCGTCGGTCAAATTTGGGCAGAATTTGCTTGTCACATCTGTTTTTCAAAATTGTGAAATTTTCACACTGCCTATTATCAGCTAGCATGACTTCGAGCGTTTTCAGTTTTGAAACGCGCAAGGCATACAATTAAAACGACTGCTCGTTATGATCAACGTTTGCAAAACTGCACGTAATACAAAGAACATACATGTATACGGTATAATAGATAAAAGTAATCATTATCTTGTATGCTCAAAATCTGTTCGTATACAGTATTTAGAAAAAATATACCGCACTCATTTTCACTTTTTTGTCCCCATTTTGCTTCTAATGTAATATGGCCACTGTGTTGAATAACTTGGATTCAGGTCTACTTTCATCTTGGTTTGCATTCCTCTATTAATTTTGAAACAAAAAAAACGTCAGTCTTCCTCGGTTGCATAAAATGAGAATACAGTGCATCTAATTTTGACAAAGTCAAGATAATACACACATATGCAAAAAGAAAAAAGTTTTTTCATATGGGATGCACAATGATCAAGAAGATCATATAACTTCCAACTTTCTTTAGCTGAAGCTTACATGAATGTTGCATTTTGCCTAGTACAGTATATATTTGTCGAACCAAACGTAGTTCATTATCGCAGAAAAAAATTGCAATATCCCCTAAAGGTTGATGTTGCAGTATAGTAGTAATTAATCAGATGATATATACGATGAAGAGAATGACTACTAGTTATGGTACAAGAGCATACAAGACATTAGAAGCTAGCATGGCTATATGGACGAAACACAAATTCATTTTTAATATGTACAATACAATTGACATCGTTTATGCAGCTATCAGATTATGTGCAACAAAATATACAAAACAGTCATAAGCCAATATGACGTGTTAATTAATGGTGTAGAAGTGATATGTCAATAGCCGCATCATTCGCCTGAAGCAGGAAGAAAACAATTATCAAGTAAGGTAAAATTTTTACCTTGAGATCATGCGTGCAGGATAAAATAGGGAGGAAATTTCAAGGAATTTCAAAAATAACTGATGATTATAAGTGAGGAAAATCCAGTAAAATTGGTTACTGTGTCATCAGAATGATTTCCTCGCATCACTGGATTATGAAAACTGCTGAATCCTCAGAATGCAGCCACTGGTATGCTCAACATGGACGCCCATCTACCGGTTAAGGTAAATATAGCCACAGGAAAGAGAACTGGTTTCTGGCAAATTGAATTGTGCCCTGCTTCATAGTCGATTTGTTAATTCTTAAATTTCTTCAACCATTGTTCCAATTCCCCAAAGTAAAAACGTGCTACATTAATTGCATGCTATCATTATAATAATGATATTTGTATTCGTGAACAGGGTAGGGGGCTGGTTAAAAACCTGGTTCTTCTACCAAATTAATATCGATTAAAATATATATTAGAACTAAAATGGGCATTATCTTCCTAAGTACGGCTTCTCACTTTCTTTTTATGAAAGAGGAAAGCAAGGGGCAAGATTGATTCGAAAACAATCTTCTCAAATTTGCTACAAAAAATATAAAAAAACCTAACAGATACCACCGTATTCATTAAGCAAACAATGGACTAAATTGTAAAATATGTTCATCGGCATCAACTACCACTATGTTTATATATACAGTCATTTACCATTTTATAAATTGCGATGAATTTTGCCAAAATGGTCATCTCGGGAGATTGCTGCCACTGCAAATGGTGGGAAAATTCATCAGGTAATTAATTAATTCGGCCAACAAACCCGTGCAAACTGGACGCTTTCAGGCGCCACCAGGGCACCTATTGCAAGCAAGAAGGATGGGCGCAATTTCTCATATTGCCTGTTGCCCAACAATTGATTACATCCGAGTTTCTCGTTTTTTTGTCAAATTTGTCACAACGAAAGTAACATGCAATGCACCAAGGATGAATGTTCGTGTGGAAGCCTAAGAACTGTTATTTAGAACAAGTCTTCAATCAAATTGAGGTGAACTAAGTCAGTCGGATTAATGGTCTCTCGTCCGGGAATTAAAAGCACAGGATCACTTTTTGTCATCCTCCTTTCTTTTGTTTTTGGCACCTTTACTTGGGTCCAGCTCCTGATTGGATGTGCCATTGCGTGGAACGAGCAAAATATTACCATCAGCAGCCTGCTGAAGAGAATAATCGTACGGAGAGTACGGGTTGCCGTCAGGGTCTCGCAATGACTGCAAAATAAAAAAGAAACATGTCAGTATAGGGGCAGCTATTTTTCCACGAGAAACCAATAATGCTTTGGAACTTTGGAAAAGTGTATTACTTGGAAGACATGACGATATAGTTGTGAAAATTTATCCTTCAGTCGTTGCCGTTCACCAACCATAGCATGGTTATCATGAATTAGCTGTTCTCGCTCTCTCTGCATGCCTTGGACTTCCTCAGCCAAAAGAAGGATCTGATCCAACTTACGCTTGCGACAGTTCTGGGCGGCAACCTGCACAAATTCAAATTTTAACACAGTTAGTACATCACAGAAGCGTCAGATTGATAAAAGTAAAAACTTAAATTGTGATTTACAATTATTATTTCCTGGCATATTAATTTTGATATTGGACAACGACTTTGATAAATTAAAGAAAATAGACATTATAACGTTTCGGAATCGGTTTAATCTGCAAAAATTAATCAATTTGTTAACATTTTCTAATCCAATACGATAATCCCATATTTAAAAAGAACACAAAACCAATGCAATAACACTTGTGTATCTTTATGTGCACAGGCTGCTACACAGGATAAAATTTCTAATCCAATGAGCAAGAAGTATATTTGACAAAAAAAACTATCTCTCCCATTTGCTGGTCACGTTTTTATCAAATTCCATCGATTTATCTGACCAACAGCTTCAATTTCCAGGATTTCAAAGTAAAAAGTGCTTTTCAAATTTTCTTCTCCAAAATAATTATTCCATGAAATCAACCGTGGAAATCACAGGGGTAAAAAAAGTTAGTACCTTATTCTTCCCACGCCTTCTGATGTCTCTGATGAGGGCCAACTGGGCTTCCGTTAGATCGTATTTGGATAGCCTTTCATTGAATTCGTCCATTGGGAGGTTGATAATTTCCTCAGAGGAAAGTGGAAGTTTCATTGACCTTGCTCGTTTTTCATCACGACTGAGATGTTCCTCATTCATTTTTTTCTTTTGCTTGTCTCGTATGGTTGGCCGTTGCATGTCGTGCATACCCTCTGATGACAGCTGGTAGGTGTGATTGTGCTGCACGTGTTCGATGCTAGCTGTTCCCTCCACACTCTGTTGCCTGGTAAACTCAACGCGACAACTGTACTTTGGTTCGACCGATCCCATGGAAGAGTTGGGTGCCGTGGCTCCCTCCAAGCTACCGTAAGAGGAACTGCTGTTGTGGTCTTGCGGCGTTGGATAAATGTAGTCAGGATACTTTATGGCATTTGTCGGCTGAGGCATTGTAGCGTTTCCACGAGGCAAAGTACCATATGGAGATCCTCCACCTGTAAGACAAAAGTGAAAAAGTGTTTGCATAAAATTGCACATCACTTGTATGTAAATAGTCCCATCATTCGGTTGCAGTCTTTTTCTTGTAATATTTGGATATGCAAGGGTTTAGGTTCCCTGGATCTCTTTTCCAAGATTAAGAATTCCCTAAAGATGTTGATGAGATCAAAAGGAACGCTTACCCATTGGTTGCTCTACTGGCAATCTTTTACCAAATAGCTGATATTTCTTTTGAGCAACAGGTGGCATGCGTCTATTGAGACTGGCTGAACTTCCATCACTGCCTGCAGTGGGGGCATTTGATCTTTGACCAGGCGCCATTCCTGGAGCATAACTGTAATTGTACTGGCGGAATTTTGACTGGGTACATTCCATTCCATAATAGCGTTCTTGATCGTCAGGATGAGACGATTCAGAAGCAGTTTCCATCCACTCCTGTTGAAAAGAATATATACAGGGGCTCATTAGGAATGGCAATTATTAGCGAGCTAGAAGTTAAGACTTCCTCCAAACATGCTTAAACATGCAAAGAAATGCAAACCATGGAAAGTAGGTTAGCATAATTTAATATTTACATTTTCTGATATCTAACAACAAACGTTTATTTGGCTTTCCTGTATGAGTGAAGTTAGGCAACAATAAAAACAACACATATTCTTCTTCCAATAGTTATTTTTTCCACTAGCAGAAAATTCCAGAAAGTTATTTTCATGAAGCTATCGCATTACTATTCCATGACATTTCCAACTCTCTGGGAACCAACAATATAAAACGTAAACTAAATTCATCTTACCCCATCGGAAATGGATGGGACCCTCTCAGACGACCCCATGGAAGACACTGCCGAATCACTGCTGGTGTCCATAGCATCTTCATTATCCAGCATACGCATTGTGTACATGCCTATGTGTACAGGGTGCGAGTCATTCACATGTTCTGTTCCGTTAGTTTTTCTCGAGACAGGGATAGTGAAGGATGGGTCACCTTCGTTCATGGCCATGTCCATCAGCTGCAAGTCATCATCGTTGAGGATGGCTGATAAAAATCCCTCTGTGGCTTGATTCACTTCAGTGTGATTACTGGGAAACATCATCACACCAGAGTCCATTTGGTAATGACCATGGTGGACAGGATCAACCAAGGGATCACTGGTATTGGTCAAAGCACTCATAGAAGTAACAACTGCACTGCCAATGGCTGATGGGTCACCACCTGTAAATGATTAAAAAATGCTAAATTCCAAATTCGACATAAACCGTTATTCTTACATTTAATAATTCGATCCCAAATTAATGCTTTTATGATGTATATTTTGTTTATTTTACAGAAATGTACTGACAGAGTGAGTTTTCAGCACCAATGTTATCTTTAGAAAAACCTTTAGAATTGCCTTCGGCAACAAATACATTTTTATGCATCGTTTACATGTACATCTGAACCTATAATTACTCGTAATTTTCTGTCTCAAAAGTAAAAGTGATTTTCACAGACTCAAATGCTAAAATGTTTGGGTATAGTGCTTCACGAAAATTAAAAAAGCTTCTTTATATTCAAATGATGTTTTGAATTACATGTAGCAGAAAAGCATTATTAATGACAGATGATCTCATTCTGTGTAATGTTTACTGTTGGTTCAGCATGGCTTAAAAGTTATAACGTACCAACATCACCTTGGTAAGACATATTGCTGTTGATGTCTGCCACTGGGGGAGGAAGCGTTGCATTCTGCAACAATACTGTTCGATTGTCAATGGCAGCATAGCTGGGAATGGAGTAGTTGTGTTGGGGAACATGCCCAGCTCCATGTAGCATTCCCATGCTCATGTTATGGTGATAGTGGTGGTGGTGGTGATGCATCTCAGCTTCAGACGCAGTTGGAATGCTGAGCAAGTTGGTTAAATCCTGCCACCGTTGCTCCATGCTTACGGACCTCAAATATGGCCCTCTGGCCTGTAAATGAAAAAGATCAATTAAGACATGTCAAGAACTAATGATTAAATGTTGAAATGACTCAATTATTATGCATGAAGGTATACCATCGACAAATGGAAGGTGACAAGCTCACAAAAATGGGCAAAACGTATTTCTGACAATGCAAAATCAAGCTTCCGAGAACATCATTCTTGCGGTGACAAGGATTTTGTCACACTACATAAGACATTCTAATAGTGGTCCGTGAATACAGCACGTGAAATGCAAATGGAAAATCCAAATTCGCTTCCATTTCCTCCGGTTAGTGTTCTAGCTCACTGCCCTTGCCTTCTCCAAGCAACCACTAGTGCCTTAAAAGTTTCGTGCATATCAAACCGCTAATTGCAAAATCTATGCCGTTAAAAGTCGTCAAAATCGAGCGCAGTGAATGAAAATAAGTGTAAAGGGTTTCGCATTGTTGTCAAGATATCGTCAGAAGAAAAATAAGTGGTGCTTGGCAGGCAACTTACAAGGCCACAGTCAAGTAATCAACCATAGAAATATCGGTCGAACCAGAGCAGGGCAGGTTGGGACTGACTGGTGTTGAAAAATGTTGCCCGAACCTCGGCCAGCTTTTTTAATTTTAACGAGTATCGACATTTCTTTAGACTAGAAATGTCAAGTCATTGCATTTTGTATTCTTTCGAGTGAATAGCAATTGAAGAAAAAATGGAGAATGAAGTGGAGCAGCACTTCCGTGCAACACGTGGAGGAACTGCTTCAGGTTTAAGCTTTTGCAAGAAGATATATTATAACCAAATCCAGTCATGCTTTCCTCAATTCAGTATTGCAGTATTGTACCGAACAGGATTTTAACTTCACGAACTCCCTCAAAATTGTAACATTTGCTGCTGCTTTTTATTGGTAAGGAAGCATCTTATCCACGATTTTCGCAAAAAGCAAGGCGTGGAGGAAAGAAAGGGCGAAAAACTTGAAAAAGACAATGAAAATGTAGTTGTGTGTGAGTGTGTGAGTTGTGTATCAGTATATGTACAGTTATGAAGTGGCTTAATCCAAATTCTCTTAATTTTTCATAACACGTAATTACACTCATGCAACTTGTGAATGGCGGGGAAGCCAAGAAAAAATACATGTATCTGAAGCTTTCATTTACTTCTACTCCATATTCGGGTGTAGGCCTAAGTGCTTTCATTTGAAAAAAAGTGACTTCAGTTCTCTAATGAACAGTAACTCAATGAAGGTAAACTATCTGAAATACGTCATTTAAAACATGGGAGTGGGTCTAAGCAAAATTTGTATCCTAAATGCATCTAACAAGACTGATAAGTATCCTAAATGCATCAAACAAGACTGATAAGTATCCTAAATGCATCAAACAAGACTGATAAGTATCCTAAATGCATCAACCAAGACTGATATGTATCCAAAACGTATTCTCAATATTCACTTTTGTATCCGAATGTATCCACTTTTCATAAACCACGTTTTGAACATTATCAACATCGTGTGAAATTTTAGGTCTCATGTATAAAGAAAGACAGTATCGAGTAGCTTCAGAGATGGAGACAGAAATATGTAGGCCTACATCCGTCACCACAATTCTCTAAATTTTAATCTTACAGTGATAAGAGATGATTGTGCCCTGTTATTCTGGTAAAATGTTATTTGACTATTAAGGCTGCCATAACACGAAAAAATCATTTGTATCCACTTTGCCCCAACATTTCAAAATGTTTCCAAATTCCCCATTTGTATCCACTCTCCCAGCCTTGCAACAACCACACTCAAGAGCTGTTCAGGTAGCTCTTTATAAGTTGTTTTCCAATAATTGTTTCCATGTCTTTACATGTTTCTCAAGCACCGTCTGACTTTTAATAAAACAATTGCAAATGCATTGGCAGTGGTGCAAGTTACAAACTGAAAATCAAATTAGAATCCCTGAGCAACCAGACTATAATAACTACCAAGTTGATACAAAATGCAAGGAAAACGATGGGCCCCAACCTGTCAAGCAAAAAAAAAAGCATGAAACCTTGTGTATTATTTTTCAGCCTTCAAATAAACCAGTTCCATAGATTGCACTCATGGCAGCATCCTGAACAATATGACCAATATACAATTTTTTTTCAAAGTACTTCAATTAGCTTCTTAAAATATCCAACAATCAAAGCTTAGTCGTTAGCTAACTTTGAAGCATAATGGCAAGAACTCGGAAGAATGGATTACGTATATGGAAAAACCGAAGGATACCTCCGAATACGAAAAGCCATGAACTTAAACACAATGCAATTTCAAAAGCAAAGCAAATTTGCTCAGATCGTATTTTCTTCCATACTCTTAGAAGGGAATCAATTTATGTAGAAAGTCAAAATCTCTGCTAAAGCAAATTAAAAAGCCTAGGAAAAATCTAAGTACCGTCGCGAGTGGAAATTGTACTGGCCTCCCTTAAGATAAACAAAAGAAACTTATGTGCAAGCCATAACAAGATACAGGTGCCATCTTCAAAGTGCATACTTGAAATAAAGTTCAAAGTTAAAAATTAACAATTTCATAAGCATCAACCCACACATAAATGTGTGCAGAATTAAGCAGGTAGCAAAGAAATGAGCCACTACATATGGCATTTAAATTTCGAGACATTTTCAACTTTTACATTGAAGTGGCAAGCAATTTTGGAAACAATTCCAAATGATGTACCATCGACCATTAAAAGTCAAGTGTGTGGGCCAGAAGGCCAAGAAATCCGTTTCCGCCCTTGCTCCGAGTGACCCTGGAGGTAGTCAAATGCTTCGGTGTTGCAAATGGGCAATTCAAGTGGAAAGAAGAGTCAAACCTAAAGCTTGTATACTCGCCCTCTACAAACCCGTGAAGGTGCCATTCAGAAGGGCGCGATTTTTATTCAATTTTTTACTTGTAGAAAGCCAGCCCTCCATTTTTGGTTCACAATGATTATTCAGTGGGTTCTTGTGTCTCGAAATCAATTATAATTGCATACACTCTGCCTTTTTTGCGTCAAAACTGTTTAGACTGGCCGCAATAATATCAGTTGAGTGAAATTGAACTTGTTGGATGGCATTCCGATGTCACTTCATAAAGCCTAGATCGACTATTACCCAACAAGACATATCTTATGGCTTATTATTTTGGACATTGAAAGATGAGCTAATTTACATTGCAAAACTATATATTTTATCAGACTTAATCGACTAAGAGCTGTCATTTAAAAGTTTAATTAAATTTGCAACTTGAATACCATTGCATTAAAAATAGCATTTTATCATGCCATCAAAAGTTCACTGAATTGCACATCCTCCTTGATACAATAGATGAGGATTTTCGGAGTTTCGATTACAAAAACACATTTTCCAGGCCCCATTGATTCTCCATTTAAAATGATGATTTGAGTTCAGTTTTAAAAGTGTATTAAAACTCCACCTCATTTTCAGATCAGCCAAAAATAAGAAACAGAAAAATATATTACAAATGAAACGTTTTCATATCTTCAAGACAGTGTGAAATGCATTTATGTAGGTCTACCAAACGACATTGTTCACGTTACATCCTGTTGCCAACAATTTAAAGAAATTATTTGAATCTATCAAAAGTATGCTGAAGGGAGGAAGAAATTAAAATGGCATTGAAACAATTTTTCCATGCATCTACGTTCAAAACGCCGAAATTAATAGTGCATTAATTGTATAAAGCAGTCTTAGGCCCAACCACTACTATAACGCGTAAGATAACAGTGGGGCTAAGTGTTTCAATATCCACTGTATCTGAGATGGAAAAATCGTGAAAAAGCTGCCACCGTCTTTCTCCGTTCCAATATGCTAAAACCATCGACCTCCCTTTTACCAGCATCTTGCTGAATCTCAAGCTTGCGTTGTGAATTTGCACATCCAACTCGTTACCCTCGTTTTATTTAATGGTCATGCCCTGCAATCCCCGATTGAAGCAACATGACAGCAAGAGTATCAACATTTTACAGTGAATGGGCTACGAATACTCGAGGAATGTTTTTTCGTGGCATCACGCTGGGCTTCATGGAAGATTTTAGGTGGCATGGCTATCTAAACTTTTGAGACACGAACGAGTCAGGTACGAATCTAGGCAAGTGGCCCGCAGGGGGAACCGGTCAAAATTAGCAAAGTCGATAAGCGATGTACGATTGCATGTAGGCAGGATTTTGAGAACTTCAGAGGTGCTGCAGAAAGACGAGGTATCGCATTGAGGAACAATGGATAAAATCTGAGCCTTCCCACCCCACGCCATTGCCCACCGCCGTCGAGTTCAATGACTCTGGAGCCATCAGATGATGCGTAGCCACAGGAATTGCCCAGTTAGCATACTCATTGGGAGGTGCTCGGAGATAAGCAGAGATGGACCCTAGAAACCCAACGAGCACAGCCTAATGAACCATGCAAAGCCCACATTTCTGACTTCTAAGGTAATGCCTAGATGTGGCCAACTTTTCAAACTATGCGAAAGAGTTATTTGAACTTCTAACCTTTGATTGAAGTAGCGAAACAATGAAACTGTGGGATAACGGATTGGAGTGGAAACACAAGAAGGAGTTAATGCTCGAGACAGAAAAAAGGGCTTACGAAAACAACCTTGCAATGGTGTTGGCTTTGACCCGGCTAATATTTCTCGGAAAATTTCATTTCTCCGTCAAATTAGCTCGTCAGACGCTATGGCGTTTCCTTAGAAACCCTCCGAGTCAGCAACGTTTTGCGGGGACAGCTACAGAGATTTGGAGAAAAACGGTTAATTATGATCCGAAAGAACCAATTTCATACGTTGATATTATAAGGTTAACGTGATAATGCAATTTTGTCCCAGAGCAGCGTATCTACCTAGACATGCCAACATGTAGGGTATTGAAAGCACCGAGGCGGTAATTGACAAGTCAACCTAGCGAGACTTCCCCAGCTGTACGGCCAGAATGCTATAATGAAGTATTCAGAACAAAATGCGCGTTGAATATGCCATCCAAAAGCAATATTGCAGGTCACGACAACTGCTAGCGGTGGTACTCAATTTCAATATGCACTCATTAGTTATAATGGAAAAATAATTGTGGCATTCAGACGGGCCAAGTAGTCATGGCAGAATCTAGGCCGTGCACGTATGGATTCACGCATTCAAGTTTAACTCTCCGAATGCCCGTGGATTCAAAGTCCACGTTGCCCAGTTAAGAAACTGCAATAAAAGGATTGCAGGTTATGCCGACGGCTGTCTCGATTGTGGCCGAGCCACGCAGCATCGTTTGCACAATTAAAATTAGCATCATTTAATGTAAATTTCATCATTTCGGTCTTATCTGCAGCCACCACCTAATGCGAAGACCAGGATTTTAATTAAGGTTTCTGCATGCCTAACAAAGGAATGCCCTCTTGACACTTAAGCATCACTGCCTTCGCAGTCTAATGAACCACAAATGGGTCTTTCGGGTATTCCGACTGCCAGCGTCTGGCGCTCATGAAGAAATTGCGGGCCGAAATTGCGTTCTCATTTTGGAGACGACCCTGCTGCGACGATTTTAACATGACACTCGAGTCAGAATGCACTTTGTTTTTTGCCCAAATATCGAAATTGCAGGACCGAAACAGTTGCATTTGCTAAAATAGCTGAACAGGGCATTCCCCGAAGCAACGGTCGCGACGGATTTCTACTATTCTCGATGCCTGCAGCCTGTTGTTTCTTACCCTAGGAATTCTAGTCCACATTCCGTGGCGGCGGTTTACTTAAAAGCCCCCTTATGTAGGCTTACGAACTGGCAAAACAATTGTGAAAAGCTTTCGTTTCTCACAAAATGGGAGCACTCGTGTGTTGTGACATGCCAAAGAAAGGTGCCAAAGAAAATGCTCCAACCTCCAAAACATGTCATTATAGGAAGATTGTAGGTTTAGAGGTGAGATTCTAAGAGCACCTACAATTACAATTAGAGGTATAATATCGGAAAAATTAAAAAAAAAATGAAGGAAGTGGCTCGAGTTTGCCAAGCTTTACATTGTTTTACACGTGCAAACTAACACTGAAGGGTAAACAGTAAGCGTACAGTCGTTTAGGTAAAATCCCATTTTCGTGGCTAATAAGACTAAAAATCCAGCATTAAAAATCAAATTTGACATTCCCCAGCAGTGGCATTTCACATCATTAAAAAAATAGCAACTTTCACAGTTCTCAAAAGATTAGATGTTTTGGGTATATTTGCACATGAATGGGTTTATGGACAGAGCCAGGAGGAATCCTAATTAAAACTACGATGATAGGAAAGCCCCTGTAATCATCCATGAAATCTCAAGAGACTAACATGGTTTAGCCCTTAGCTATTTTGTTTTGAGCCCTTTATTATTGCAGGTGTACGATTTTGAGCGTAAATACTTAAGGCCATCGCCACATATGTCCTCCTGCGCTCACAACTACATATATCTTCTATGCATTGGTTTCACAGCTGGCATTTTGTGGACCTCACAGGCACAAACCTAACTCGTCTACGTATTATTTTTCAGGTTTCAATATTTAATCTCCCCCCCCCCCCCCCTCTCTTGCTCACCAACTGAATAAGCTTCTCAATCAAAAAAGTGACTTGTACCATTGTCGAAGAAGGCAACGAAATCAGAATGTTTTTATATCAGATGGATATCCAACTATCAAAGGGTTTCAGGTTTCACCTCTGCCCTTTTCCCAAGGTTTGGAAAAAAATACTCAATACCTGAACGATGAATTTCTTGCTTATAGCTTTTAAAAGGAAGAAACATGTTGGCTATCTAAGTTTTACAGCAGAAAAAAATCGGGGGAAACAATGCATTTTTTCGTGGGGTGAAAAACACCAAATTATGGGTACGCAATATGCCATGAGGCATACTAGTGAAGTGAATGAAAGGCGGATCTCTCATGAGAAGTGATGCACCATTGATTGCATTGTCTACATCGAAAAAATCAAACAGACGTGATCAACCCTTGATTTAACATGTGGGAAAAAGCATTACGCTCGGATTCTTGATTGATGTTGAAGCATTAAATGGTGAATTCATGCTCCAGACACAAATGCCAGTAGTAATCAAAAAAATACCCAAATCAAGTATGGCAAAGACAAGATTAAAAATCGAGAGAAGTATTGTTTTTGGATATACAGTATCCTTTATCACAGACTAACGGTATCATCTTTTGTATATGATTACTTAAACTAAGAAACAAATGCTGCAGATATGCCCTTACTATCCTTTTCCACAATTATTCATAGAAACAAAGCACGTACAAAGTACTTAATTTAGTCACCAATCTAAAATCATTTTTATCAGTCAAAAAAGCATGCACTGTCAGCCTTATCATTAATCAACAAATTGAAAACATTTACCTGAAGACCTCGTCCTGGATGAGCATGATGAAGTTGTGCTGTTTGAATCATATCTTCCAACTCATGCAACTGCTCGCTGAAACTGTTTTGACGATCAAAGCGTAGAATGGAATCTGGTATTCCTTCACTGGAATCGTCCTTTTCTGTATTCTACGATTTAAAATAAAATAATTATTATTCCTTTCATAAGCAACATCGGCCCACCTTAATAACATTCACGTCAAAAAATAATTACAATTTCGTCAGGTTCGTCGTCAGGAAGCGTTAATTCTTCAAATGGGAGCGATAAGCCCAAATCTTCGAATGGAATATTATCGAGTTCCTCAGGTAAGGATAACAGATCGGACGAAGTCAAAGAAGGGCCAGCAAGGACAGAATCGCTGTCTGATGTCCCTGCCTCTTCGCCATTTCCCAAAACAACGTGTTCACCTAGAAATTGCAAAAAACAATAATTTGATAACAATGACCAAATTTCGAATAACAACCCAAATTCAATATATACTATAGTCACATGCGATGGTAAAACATCTCTTAGGGTTAAATCAAGAAATGTTATAGGTTGTACATGCAATGATGCATACATATCGTTAAACCAGAAAAACAATTGCACCAGTCTGTTTTTGTCACATGGAATACGTCTAGCAGAAACAAATCCAGATGAGCTGCATCACATGTAGTAAATATTCCGTTTTAAGCTTCTTCCAAGGTATAGTTTATAATGAAACTGAATTGCTAAAAGATATTGAGGCTTTTTCACACAAGTCGGAAGTGTGGCAATATCTGAGCAAGGCTTGCTTTAAAAACACCATGAAAATTTAGCCCTGAAAACAAATGCAAGTCACTGGAATCTTTTCAAGGAAGCTAAACGTTAGGTATACTACAACAAAGTCACTCAATGATGGAAATAAAACAATTGCAAAATTGTTCGAAAGGCCAGAAAAGGGGGAAAAGTGATGTTGACGGTGATGTAAATTCACGGACAAATTACCGCGAAGCCCTGAAGTATTGACTAATACTGATTTCCAGTGGCAAACCCCTTTGTCCTTTGCAAAAAAATGCACTTTGAAGAAAATTTCAAGGCCCAACTATCTTTTGATTAGTTTCGATAAAACCACGATAGGAGGAAGGAGTCAATATTCACGTCCAAAAGTGGTGAACCTTATGGAACGGAACTGCTTAATTTTAACGTCCTGTATTACAGCATGCTTCGCTGTTCTTGATAGAACGATGATTGCTGGTTTACTATGCATAACAGAAAACGAATCCTTAAAAATGTTTTGTAGAAATCTTGGAAATGCCCTCTTATGACTTTGCCAGCCTATTGAACTTTTATCTATGGTTCCAACGCTTGTATAATAGAAAAATACCAAAAAAGAGCGAGAAAAAAATTGAAAAAAGTTAGGCAAGAGATTCCACTGAAAATTCTGAGGAACAAAGAATCGGCCGACCACAAGCTAAAAAGTCAACCCTGCAGACATTCGGTTGGAGGTCCTTGATGGGGGTCCTTGATCAACAACTGTCTAGAAGATTAGTGGTTATAAGGAATGGAACGGGGAGGGGGCTGGAGCAAAAAAAGAGGGTGTATTGGATAAGAGACGAGTAGGTGGATTGGTGGGGGGTAGTTATTGTCCTATCTGCTTTACCCCCTCTTTCCTAGTCTTGACATCAGTGAGTTGGCACTTTTTCCTAAGAATGAAAAATGGAAGTATAGCTTGGTGCCATTTTAATTGTTGATCCACAAACGCCGTCCATTCTCTTTTGATGTTTTCAGCATCAGCAACAGCAGGCAGGCATGCAGGGCATATGCGCAGTTCTTTTCGTTAAGAGACAAGCCAAAATGAGCATTTCAAAAACGAAATGAAAATTCGTGAGGGTGAATACTAAAACGGTTTAGCAAAAAGTAATAACGCCACCAATATCAACGGCGCAAAAGGCAAAAGCCAAGGGCAGCTGGACTAACAATAACATCAATTCTATCCACCCGATTAACTACCCTGGGTAGGCCGCATCCTTCAATAATTTCTCATCACAAGGGCCCTTTAAGCTTCCATGGACAAAATGATGCATTGCTAGGCTAATCGTTATCAAATTAATTCGCTAACCATTTATATATATATACACATCTCTGTTCTATACATATCCATGCAAGCCAACAAAAACATCACACAAAGGTGCAAACCAGAACAGAACCTCGTCAACCCTTAATAATTGAGACCAAAGTTTACTGCATTAATGGGTTATCGTATTAGTTGCTTTTGTTGTCGCAAAGGTGTAATATTTTATAAGTACAATGCATACCACATTTGCCAGAGATTATGCATAGATACCTTGCTAGCCAAAGAAATAATAAGATAATAACAACGAAAATGAAACGAAACATTATGTTACATATTATCAAAGTTTTGAGCCTCTATTGGCCCTATAACAAATTGAATCCCATTTATTCAATGTGTTTTCCAAAACAATTTGAAAATTTATTGCACAGCTAAGAACAATTTCCTGTCATACATAGACAAGCAGAAAGTTTCTTATATGGCACTGCCTGTATGCTCGGTATATAGGAAAGTAAGTATTTTTTTTGGAAGGTCTCTCCCAGAAGGTAGCGATCAAACAGCTTTAAGTACATCAATATCTCGTTGAGAACTACATCCATCATGTACCACGGGCGAACTTAACTGTATGGATGGCACTCAATGCACATAAAACAGAAAACTAGATAGATGGGCTTGCTAACGGCACACATTGTAAGCACAGCCTATGCTCGCTGCCTTTAGATATTGTGAAAGCAGTCGCACTATGATTCATAGCGTCATATTTCTCTCAGAGCAAACTCGCTTATTATCGCTATGAATTATAACGTTTGCTTGGTGGGATGCAGTAGCTGCTTATTGTTATCACAAAGAACATTCTATAATGTACTCATCTCAAAGGATCAACAAAGCCAACAGGTTGCACAGAGCAATTGGTCTGTCAACATAGATATGTCTTTTTTGCTGGGTAGGCTTTTTTGTTTACAACAGTCAACGAACTGTAACATTCAACGACTACAGGCAATATTTAATTTCTCATTAGGTATTGGATTGCATATTTAATCACTTATAATGTCAAGACTTTAGAATAATTTTCCTTATTTATTTCAGATTTATTAATGCTCATTAACAACAACATTCACAAAGAATTCTATTAAATTTTATTTGCAGATAACTTTACAATAATCAATTACCTACAAATAAGAATTTCCAGGAAAGGGCATATCATGTATACAGTATAGGCTACTCTTGGTCATGAAAAGGAGATACAACTACCGGATTTCCGAGAATTTACAGTTTATCCTAAAAAAAAATTAACCTTATTTACATTGCCTGGCTTTTCGTTCAACCCTTTGTTGAATGTCGTTATTGTTGTGCAAATAAGCTAATTTGGAGCCAGTAGGGAAATGTGTGTTTAACGCCACTAGAACAATATCGCGAATTTTCCAGAGTTTGTTTGCTAAATGAGACTGCCAATGATGAAGAAATGAAAGCTGGTAAATTGAGTCTAAGTGCCCATGAAGAAAAATTCTCATAATATTGAAAAAACATCTATATAGTAAACTTAATAATATAATTAAAGAAAGACTGAATACAGGAAAGAGCAGAACTGTATGCACTTAAAAATGAAATATTACTAATATCATCAAATGACATTTGGTATACTAATCTATTACAAGCTGGCCAACAAATTTTAAAGGAATTTTTAACAAAACATCTAAGAAATAAAGCTAGCAATCGTGTACACTGCATATAATTTAGTAATGTGAAAACCTATATGTATCATGTGCATGGCAACTAATTCAAATGAAGACGATATAGTTGCTTTTCTTTTCACAAAGCTTTCCAGCAGTATATATATATATATATAGGTGACAAGTTCTCATGCAAACACTTCAGAATGTCAGGTCTTTGTGCATTGTATCTGGATATAAATAATAGGGGTGGAGAATGCCATTCACCAGGTTGATATAAGCCTCACTGGTTAATTTGCAGAGAAATAAAGAAATCCACGCAGTCGCCGCCATATTGGTCATCCACAAAACAGATTTTGGCATCCTTTTAAAGAAATCTCTCTTGATCTTGTATGTCGCGCCACTTATCAAGGGCCTTGTAACAATTCCCAAAGAGATACTTTCAGTGTGTCAGGTTTTAACAAGTAAATTGTGTCGTGGCATGGACAAATCGCTCTTTTGGGATAAGTGATTTTCTGTGTACTTCAGGTTGGCTTGGCGACCGTGCGACCATCATCAGCCTCGAGAATCAATCAAATCTGGACAGAGGCTTGGATTTCCATCGGATACATGTACGCCCAAGAAAATTATTGAAGGGAAAAACGGAAATCAGTGGTCGCGACGGCAATGAAACGTCCACGCCTGACAAAAGGACTATAGGTCTCGGTCAACACTTGTCTCTCCATACAATTTTTCTTTCAAGTGGATTTCAAAGAAATCGCCGATGCTGCTTATGACACGTCACACTCTTAATTTAGCCAGGAACAAAAATGCCACACCATTTCCGACTTTGACAGAAAGAAAAATGGATTGGAAGTCGGATACTTTGAAATGTCCTCACAATCGCCAAACCTAACACCAGATAATGTAGCGTGAAATAAAAAACAAACACGACAAATGATTCTCAATTCAGTACGATTAAGGCATACTTGTGAATTATTGACAAAAAGTCATCCTATTCTACAGCACAATTTTAAGTTTGCAGACTTACTATGTTTCCAAAAAACCTTTAAGCACTTAGGACCATAAGGATAAAACGTATCAGGAAAGGAATTTCATCTTATAGAACAATTTGTGATAGACAACATGGTCATGCATGGCGTTTATAAAAGTTAATATGATGAAAGATATCGTAAAAAGCCTAGTAAAAGATGAAATGTGTGCATTTACACATTCATATGCTTACAGACAATTTTAACCATCATTTTAAACAAGCAGATTCGTCATTTTAAACGATCATCTATATTGCTGATGAAAGACCAAATATAAGCCTTTTTATAACACTATAGTAAGGACTGCTGTAATAATCCATAAAAAATAATTCCAAAATGCAGCAAATACCAGCTTCAATTGTCTTATTTACTATTTATTAACATCATCTATACAAACGAGAATTTAAAAGTGAGCCGTCGTTGGCGTGATATTGATCATTGCAAACTTTTCAATTTAGGCTTAATATCAAAATAAGCCTAACGTGCTTATGCTTTTATCGCCCCAGAATTCCAAAATATGAATAAAGAATTTAAATATCGTAAAAGAGCGCATTCTTAAATGTGTGGAAATGAATCAAGCAAGCTAAACAAAACCCCCCATTGTACAAAGGAAGTAGTCCGCAATTGTCATGTGAAAGAAACACAAAAACAAAAGATTTTTCTTCAAAGGTTCTCATGAATATACTCAACTAATCTCAAAACAAAATGGATCGGATTGGGTTGTTTTCATCACTGAGCTTATTTTTAAATAATATGTTTTCTATATTGTTTTTGAATTAGCAGGTACAGTATGCCATGGGAAACTGTGCAAACAAAAGAAAGTTTTCGCTATTCTCGCCATGCAACATCTAAATAGAAATCAATTTATAATTTTTCAAATATTAAATGACTAA
Source organism: Kryphioiulus occultus (assembly GCA_034687865.1). Taxonomy (NCBI): domain Eukaryota; kingdom Metazoa; phylum Arthropoda; class Diplopoda; order Julida; family Julidae; genus Kryphioiulus; species Kryphioiulus occultus. Next base: position 23,398 of record JAQGAF010001393.1, read on the forward strand.
AGAAGAATTTAACAGAAAACATGCACGGGCGCCATACAATGATTAATATCTTCATTGTGAAATATTCAATTTCTGAATTTCATTACTTACAATTGTTAGTTTATTCAGTTTTGTATATAGGACCTGCATATGGTTGTAATAAATTGTATTAATCTATGCACTTATTGTAAAATGAAATTAATAATATCAACTAAAGAATAAATAAATCCCTTTCATTCGCTTTTCATTCTAGAAAGTTCGAGTTTATCAAGACGTTCTTTAGGACCACGCTCCACTATATACTATGCTGCCAATTATACGGCGTGAGGAATATGCCTAAGCCGACATGGAATGTACGAATTACAAATTAATTTCTAAATCATTCCCTAAAGTGTTTAATGTAAGAAGTGGACATCATTATATTAATTTAATTCTTGTGTATCAAGCTCTTAAGGTCAAAAATACGTATATCAATGACCAACAACCGAATAGAAGCATGCAACATTTCTGCAATGTCACATTAGTGAACGCTAATAATAACAACATGCACACTTGGAAAACCTAAAATGTTTTATCTGTTCTGTTAACTATTCATTGGCTATTTTTAATCGACAAGGTACATTTAAAATATAATTCTATGAAGAGCTAGCTAAAAATACGTTTGAATGTAAATCTGCTTAGTAATTGACTGCCAATTTTTAAGGACCATTGCTCATGAATTTAAATCAAAAATTGCTACCGCTTGCTATTAGAAAATGCTTACAACAGTAATTGAGAGATTCGTCAGAGGAAATTAACGAATTTGTTAATCCAATGGTTTCATTTGCAAAGTGAAAGACCTAAGTGCTTTAACCTGCTTAACAAAGCCAACAGAATATCGGGAAGAAGCTAAGGAACCCTTATTAACGACTCCTAAGTTTCTCATTTATAGACAAGCTGTTTTACAGTAATCATTCGCCGACATGAAACTAACGGCCCTGATAACGAAAAGAGCAGAATCAGCAAGGTAGGGTGATAGTGCAGCTTTTCCCCCGAATGGTAAGGACCGAAACAGGTCATCAGCGTTCCCCTAAATTTTCAATATTTCTCAAAAACACACTTGGCAGCCAAATTGTCTCGAACACAAACGATCAGATCCTTTCCATTCCTTTCAATAAACATTGTGAATAACATCCCCGCTAAGTAGTCGAGTGGAACTTTTTGACAAGCAAGCCGAAAAACATTTCTACAGCAACTAAGTAAAAGCAGAAAGGGCAGCCAGTTCACATTTAAATGCAGATAGGGCACTGGTGATATACAAAAGAATCTCCTAAGAGATACTCACGTTTGTCATCCTATGGTCGAGTGTTAATTTGAAGCACAAAGTTCCTTTCAAAGCACTAAAATGCAGTGAGCACTCACAAGCCTGCGCATTAGTCTAGGACCAACGCGGTACTAGACTTGCATACATTACGAACGCAGTTTGGTGAAGGTGGCTGCTTAATGGATGACGTCCTGACAGATATAATAAATGAACGCAATTTTCATAATCAATGGCGAATGGGCCGTAGACGCAGTCTATGCAGAGCTTTTGTGCAGCATGGATATGGACGTCAGGCTCCTCGCCAATAGAACGAAGCATGGAACAAACTGGCACGGCTTTACTTGTTGAGACGGGACCCTCGGTGGCGCAAACGAAAAACTGCAAAATCTTTCTTTAGCTGCATGATTGGGAATGGCTGCGAATATTTTTTTCAGCATATAGCCACGGAACCTCGGCAATTTTACAAATCAGTGGAACGGAAAGTGAAGACCAAGAACCAATGATATGGAAAATGCTGCTCTGCAACAAGCATGTAATTTGCCGAATCCGGGATTGGATTGAAATATTAATCCATGCAGCGGATGCTTAAAGAAAATCTCTTCAAGACGGGTCACGAAGCGATGCGGGTTACGCCGTGCAGCTAAAAACGTTCTCGGAATGCACAGTGACGTAACAAGTACAAAAAATCTGGCCTCTATTCTTCATTTTGCGCAAAGTTCCACGAGACGCAAGGCGGCGTGTTTACAAAGAATTGCTCGAAGGATATGCTAGAAGTAGTTTTTTTTTGGAAAACTTGCTATAGCGGCTCCGCAAGACGTAGCCGAGCGCGTTTTTAATGAAAGGTGATCACGTAAGAGCGAATAGACAAGTATCGCAGAATCCTGCCATTGAGGCTACACTCAGAACAAAGCAAGAGCGTTGCCCAATGGCCATCCAGCATGGGCCGAGCCACAAATTGGCAACAATTTGGGGTACATCCCCCCGATGAAGCATTGTAGGGGGGATTTAAGAGTTCCTCTCCCTTGAAAGTCGAGCTAAATGCTGTCCGTTAGAAATTCCCTTTACCTCATTACTTTCGCCAACATATAAGCCAAGTAGAAATGCCGCAGAAGTTGTAATTGCAATTCGATTTATCGCTACATGTATTTGGGAAGCAATGTCCGCTGGTTTACCGCCCCGCCCTGACAAGCCAAGCACGCAACACCTGCCTACACCAATCATTAATTAGTTTGTAGACAAAAACCACCTATCCTAAAACAGGAATGTGTCAAGCACGTAAAGCCTAGAGTACTCACGGGCAACACGTTTGCTCCTCCTCACGACTCAGTTGGCAGCTGCCAACTACGAGTAAATGCCCGCGATCCACGGCTACCAATCCTCATCTAAATCTGTTTGTGCAAATATCCTGTTTGGCGCTGTGACTTGTCTGAAACTAAGCGCGCAATGTGATTCAGCCAGCTTTGCAATAGCTTCAATAAGACTGAATTTCACGTTGAGTCCTCTTCCGCTGGGCGCAGGCAGCATGACAGGTCAACAAAATAAATGATGTTTTAATTATGTCACAGAAAAATCCCCTTCCCAGAATTAGGATTCCATTATTCTTTGCACACTACAATCAGCTTGGTTCCTTCAGACTGCCAGTTGGGTTTTAAGACTCACAAAGCCTTCCTGATACCAAAGTTTCATCGGTAATCAAATAGTGTGGGTGACGAAGAACAGGGTGGGGATTCGAACGCAGTGATATCTTGTGGATAGGTCATAGGGAAGAATCCATCTGAAACCATCAAAACCACGACTGACAGGAGGAAAATCTCAGCAAGAGATAACATACCCCGAGAATTCAGGTTCTGTGATTGGATTCCTTTCGCAATGCGGACATTTCATTAGCTGTCGATAATGTCACCAGTGAGTCATACCAGACAATGTGTCAATGTTGTCATGCCTCCACTAAAGTGCCATATATTTGACACTAAGCATAGTTCTAATAGCATCTTCTCACACTGACATATCCCAAATCAAATATATTTTCGCTTCCCTTCTGTTAGAGGCTATAACTGCATCAGAAGGATACAAATATTTTCTTTGCACAATTCAATTTTATGTCTTTTACGTTTTTAGTGCCTGCCAAGACCATAGTCCTACACCGATAGAGGGAAGAGATGGGGAAAATCAATTCTCTCGATCCTGATTAATGGTTTTATTGGTGGAATTCCCATTAATCACTACTTATGACAAGTATTTCAATACTCCCCAACAACTGCCAGCAACACGGCATGATAATACCATAAGGGAAGGATGCAGCATGGACGGCTACACCCCTGGCCTCGGCTTAACTTCAGCATGAGTCTTTAAAAAACGTTCAATTCCCCCTGGGGCGATTCCTTTCTGACCATCTATGATGTCTGCCTCCTTCTGACAAGAAAGCCCTTTAAAAACTATCCCCATAAGCCTTAAACACGTAATTTTTATTCAAAGCGCAAGAGCAATCTTGGTGAAAACACTAACTGAATAACCAAGTACATATGCAGTCTGTACCTACACAGATATGACGATGACTCGGAATACCAAAGTCAAACTGAATGTTGCGACTTGCCTAAATAACTTTTGCAGAACCTATGCTTATGTTCACACGGGCACGCATGCCAAATAGTGAAGAATCCCAAAAAGGGGTAAATGGACTTTTGAACTTCAAGAGCCACACCAGTACGACGATACAAAAACAAGTGGATACGGCTGTCCAAAAGCTTGCGCCGAGGGTCATCTTCGCTCACTGGTCTTGATATATTACGAGCCGAATCTTCCTGTTTTCCAGACTAGTTTTCTAGATTCCCATCAGGCAAATGCAAGGAGGCTTTCATTTTCCCATCCTTACGATCATTATTACAGACAGCCATGCCTATATTAACTGTGAAATGGCTGATTGCCACAGACTTCGAAAATAGAAAAGGGGGTTACACTTCACTTCCTCACAACATGGGTGTCGTCGCCATGACTGGCAATTACCATACATGGCCATTTTCAAAGCTAAAGGTGCCAGATTCATTTAATATTACACCCAAACGCACAAGGAAAAAGCTTGACAGGCCCTGATGTTTGCCACACCAGTGGGCAGAGATGAATGGTTTCTGCCATCCCCATTAACACACTGACTTCCACAGATTGCAATTTTTTCCCATCTTTCGAATATGATCAATAAAGAGTTAGCGCAAACATTTACATGCCAATGTAACAGAAGACAAAGGCTGCTCAAGATAGCCTAAAAAAATGAGCAAAGAGGCAAGAAATGTTAATGCTAGGCATGTCAAAGAGCCACTGTATACACCATTACTAATACGGTATATAATATGTGACATAGATTACAGGAAAGGTCAAAGTGGAAAAAACCATCGGTACCACGATGCGAAAGAGCACAAAATGTTGCCAATCTGTTTTATATCAAGTCTTTAGTTAAAGTAAACAGTACATGAGAATGACAAGAAAATGAAATTTGAAATCGGCTTCAAAGATTCATTCTTCATTCTGCTGAGCTTTCCAAAATCGTCCAGAAGACGGAGAGAAGAGCCTATATAACTTTTAAATTCAATTAAAAAAACAGGTTTTGAAAAACAATATTGGCATAGAGGTGCTTTTACATAGGAGGTGCCCCTTTGAGAAAGCATTCCTCTCAAGAAAACGCGCTAGCTTGAAAATGCCATAGAAAAAAACCGAGCCAGGCAAGAAAAAGTAGTCCTTCGAATTGCAACTAACTATGCACTTACAGAGATTAACCGAAGCAGTAGGCCTACCAACTAATAAGAGCACAAAAGAAAAATGGAATTTTGATAGAGGAAAAATGACAAATGATGCTGGGCTGTCAGGGAACTATGATCTTCCTTCCCATCATGTATGAAATCATTAAGGCACAAACTGCATCCCTCTATTCTGCCACTCAATTAAGTTTAGGTTCCAAATTTTTCTTTTGCTACAAATCGACCAAAACTGCTCGGGGAATATGTATGAATAATTGAAAATTTCGCAATAAGGATTGAGGTACGAAGCATTGTTCACAGCCACCTATCAACTGAGTGCTAATACAAAACATTACCCTGCATTGGAAGGATGCAAAATGTTAGACAGAAGAGAATGAAAACCAAACCCGCAAAAAAGGGAGCTCAGTCAGCTCAAGTTGAAAAGAAAGATGAAATCTCAAAGATTGCGGCCAACTGTCTTATCCAGGCTGCTTGCCGGTATCAGAAAAATGTGAAGCCAGAAAAGTGGTCCGAGGATAGAGCGCCCACCTAAAAACCTTCAAACTTGACCCAGCATGCAGCTGAACCATTAATTCTGCTTTGATGTGTTTGTTGCATAGTGTGCTTCAATTTTTGATAAGGATCGAGAATTCACCAACAACGGCAACGGTCGAACAAGACCGACAAGCTGTTATAAATGGATGTTTAAAAGGCATGATCGAGATTAATGAACAATACTGCAAAGATTAATGAACATGGTGCCGGAATGATTTCATCACTGTGTGAGAAAGGGAGTTAGGCAAGTTGACTCAGTTGCAGTTCCACGGTACTGTGTTTTTAAACAGGGATGCCGCCTGCAATTCACAACAGGAGAACAACCCGAACATAAAACCCGAGGTGGCGGGTTGTGATGAGCGTCGCCTTCTTAAGCGATATCAGAAGGGCTCATTGGTTGAAAGGATGGAAATGAACCTTTAAAATGCAATCTTCAAGAAGGATTCAAATTTTTTATTTGCATCCCGCATGCAACATTTGACGACCTATTCAAGAGGCATACTGAAAAATACGGTACAGCAGAAAGATAAAAAAAAGTTAAGGAAATATGAGATAACCATTATATCAAACTCAAAATTTCATTATACAAATACCATGGACAAAATCCCAAAAACAATGAAGAAATTTCAGAGTTTGTTCAATTAAAAAGCAAACGCCAGGAAAAGCTAATGACTCATGGCAGTGATGAATCAGATCCCACGCTAGATCAATGTGAAAGACCGCCACGTAGAATTCCTGTACTCGTTCTCATTACCTCAACTAACCAGACGATACAAGCAATGATGTGATGAAAACATCATGAAAAAAGCATTGTCACACAAATTGTCAAATGTGCTATCATTTATCTAAATGACGAACAAATGCCCCGCCAACAGGTGAATTCGGCTTTGGCACAATCGAATCATCGACCCACTTACTGTAGGCTAGGGTATCATTCAAGTTTTGCCGTGAGCATGACCAACTAGCTTTGTTTAAATGCAAACGCAATGCTAGTTATGACACGTGTAACAACGAATTCTTGTTTCACAGTTATCTGCAACCGTCAATCTCATGAGCATTGTCAAACTGTAGTTGAAAATTGATGATTTGGACATGCCTCATTCTACTCTTGCTGTAGGCCTTTTTAAGCTCGAGAAAAGTACTACCCTCAAAGCATAATATAGACTGGTAAATGGGTGCCAAGCAACCGCGCTCCGTATTGGGAATGTAATGAAAAAAGAAAGAAATCTAAAATATTTCCCACTTCTTCTTGTCAATTTCCATTTCAGCCAGAAAGCCCAATTACAAAAACTTCAGCAACAAGTATTTCACTTAGCCCTTCTACTTCTTCTCAACTTTAATGCTATTGGCACCAAGGGATCAATTCTGGTGAAAAGGGGAGTGCCAAGTCATGATCGAGAAGCACGTTTCCACTCATTGCCATGCAACTAGCAAAGCAGTTTTGCTCCTATATAGTCCTTACAAAGGAAAACTGCCATATCAGAAAGAGGAAAGCTGTCCTGAAGCCAACTACCAATACGAAATGAACATATCAAACACCACATGGAGTAATTCCCAGGTAGAAAACATCATAAAAATTCAAAATCATCTATGACATTTACACCAAAAAAGCCATAAGTCCAAAAATCTGTCCATATAAAATATCGGTTAGAAGTTTAAAAAGTCACCAGCTTTACTGACATTATCAGTCAGTGTCAATTTCATTGACACACATTTCACAACTGAAAGTTTCCAAACCTAGCACCAATCTGTCTTTAATCTGCTTCAAGCAATGTGCTCTACTTACCAATGATGCATGTGTGAAGAATAGCTAAATGATCAGCTCATATGCTTACCTTTTGTTAATAAAACAGAACTGTCTTGAAAAATGAATTAATTTTAGTTTAAACTCGTTCAATTACCTACCAGTTTCTGAATCGATGGTATAATTTAAGCCAGACCAAGGGTCACAAACAGGAGTAGTTTCCAAAGTCTTCTCATCCTGGAAATGTTGCAACAATCAAGTTATCAAAGATTAATTATGTGATCACACAAAAATTGGCATGTTTCTCTGTATTGATGCTTTCTGGGGCAGTTTAGAACTGTCCAAAGTATTTAAAATCGAAGAAGATAGTTAAATATTGAGCGTTACTAGACGGATTTGCAAACAAAATTCACTATGTAACATTGCCTTACTCTCGATAATTATGTGGCAATATACAACGGCATATTTGTCTACAATCATGATTTTATGATTAATGTTGACTTTGCAATAAAGACGTTTAGTAAATACTAGCACTACCAGTTCTATTCAATTATGAAAGTTTAATCTTTATATAAAAAGTTAAAAAGTAAGACAAACTAGACTTAAACGTTTTCACTTATGACAATCCATATTATTGATCTTATAGTTTTAAGGGTGAGCGTTACACCTGGCCAAATGTTTTCGTGGAATTTGTCCATTTTTTCCGTTTTTGCGGTTATTTTTA
>JAQGAF010001394.1:0-31430 GCA_034687865.1 Kryphioiulus occultus
CCACGGCAGCATATACCGATACATGTACATGTATGTGCACGGCCCCTTGAGTTAATTTAAGGCGATCCCTCTGTCACAATGCTGATAGGTACTATTTGTCAATGAATTTTTCCAGCTAGTGCTTATGTCTTAATATTAATTAAATGCGAACGTTTTATTTATTTCTAGCCGAAACAACTCAGAGAAGCTCAGCCATTTTTCAGTTTTTCAGTGGCGATCGATTCACAGACACTACATGGTGGTAAAATCATTACAACTGCGATCAATTTACAACTACAAACTGGTAGTAAATTCATCACAGCTGTAATGCCAACTATCTGCTAACTAGTTTACTATCAATTTTGGCAACCAATTGGCAATCAGATTTTTTTAAACAGTTTGGCATTCATTTTTTTTCATCAAAGATATGCAAAGAGCTAAGCAGACTTAAGATTTTTAGTTGTTGCAAAACTGGAGCAGACATGCATAATGGCATAATATCAACTTCTGAAATTGAAGGCCTCAAGATGCTGAAGTTTGGAAAAACACAATTTCCCTCAGACATTTTAATTCAAAGGTAGTGCTATACAGTATATGGCGCCACAGCGCCAAACGAGTTCGATTCAACAGAAAATTCAATTACGCTATCAAACAGGCAAGTTCATTTTAGAAACACATACAGTATACTGTAAGTCGGCTGGTAGTAGCTATACAGTTCTCCGTTACGCTCTGTTTAGTGCGTTTGGCTGTCAACACCTGTTCTCACATACACGTAATTACTTTACATTACTTTTTATACATACACATGTAGATATTGTAAGAGGTCCCCGACATAAACGATATGCAATCTAAATTGTTTTACTGGCAAAACGAGTATGGTAAGCTTAAAGTGAGGAAATCAGTTTTTTGTGTTTTTTTGCAAAATATTCGCCCATGAGTGAAATTGAAGAATCACTTCGAGAATCGCTCTCTGCAGTTACAATCCCCAACTGATTGCAAGACAGTTTAGTCGATTTAAACAAAATGTGGGCTCAGTCCTATAGGTAGAAGGGGCGAAGGAGATGCTGTGTTATCAAGTATGATGCACTCGTTCATAATGTACATGTAGCTGGACTGAATAATTGACATGTCAAATGCAATAGAGGTGCCGGAGGAGAGTACAGAATATTAGAGAGACACTGTCCTGAGTCTTTACCAATTGGTGAAACGTGGAGTCACGAAGAAAATGCCTCGAAAAAAATTGGCTGCGAGGTAGGGGGGGGAGGGGGGGTGAGCCTGGAAATTTCGCAATTCTAGCAAGCAATCAATTCGAAACGTGTAGTGAAATCTCTGGTGATTTCTCGATTCACCTGTCTGCTTGACATTCTCGACCCCATTTTCGTGTTTGCTCAAAGGCATTTTTTCTTTTTTCTCCCCATTTGTAGTTGAATATCCCTCCTGATCTTACAAGAAGCTTTGTCCGTCCCCTATTCCCCTATATTTTCCTACCATAAAACCTAGCAGGGAAAATTAAAACTATATGCCTACGAATGTAGAATGAGTCATTCGCCAGTGTCATTCGTTTTTCTAATTTATAAAATCCTATGTTTATTTACAAGTGTAACAAAATAAATTAAGTTGACAAAAAAAGATGGATGGTGAAATTCGAATCATCCAAAAATTATGATAACCGTCAATTATGAGAATTGAACATCAATCCATCTGAACTGGCACATGACACTATATCACTATAACTATCCATACAATATTTTTTCGGACATACCGTAATACAAAATGCAGTATACCTTATATAGGTTTGTATGGTTTCACGTCATGACATCAGGGCTCTGAAAGCGCCTTGAAGTATAACGTGATGCTCAGTGCACCGGATTCGAGATGCTATAGTAATATATAGATAAGTTTAATGTAGGCCAACATTCTGTAGGAGACAAATGACCTAACCTAACCTCTCATTTGATAACTGAACGAGAAGCCTACGTGTACAGTATATGTGCACAAATGTCGCTGCATTGAAATTTACAAATGTTAAATGAGTGCAGCCTAACAGAGAGTAGACCTAACATTGTAAAATGAGAAACATCCCATGTCCGGCCGTTATGTCGCACTCACTATCTAAATCTAAGAAGGGTGCATGCAGGGTTAATCAAACAGCTTAGATATCTTCCATTACATTCAATTTAAAACAGAACTTATTCGTTGACAACTAAAATTATTCGAAATTTTGACTCAATATTAAAAGGGAAAGAGAAACAAGTTGCCAAACTTCACTGATGTATGTTGATTTAAGTTACTTATCATTATTTAAGATGATGAAAGAGCAATCTCAAAGTGGGGAAGTTCCTAAAGAAACTATGCATAAATTCTTACTAAGTTAGTAAAAAAGCAGTGCAAAAGCACCTGCACAAATACTGTCAAATACAAGATGGCGAAAACACTACAGCAAATGAAAGAAAAAGAAAGACAACGAAGATGCTTCAGTCAGACACTTCTACATATATAATACTGGCGACATGAGCACCCCCAGAATTTTTCCCGGGGGGCAAACCTATTGCCCCCCCCCCCTGAGGGCTTCTATGACTGGCGATATCAATTGTGGTAAATATGTCCAAATGAAACTTGTCAGGATGGCTTGGTGAGGAAATACTGCAGCTGGTGATTATGCCTTCTGCCTTAAATAAACCACGCAAAAGAATAGTGAGTAAAAGGTGTGCCTTGCTTAGGTTGATCTTATGAAGATTGCATGCACAGGCCAAATGAAACGTTTTTACATTCATTAAAAGTAAGCCAATTTATATAAAGGTTAATCAAGCAGGTTGAGTTATTTTGTCATGTCATTCCTTAACAGTAAAGTCATTTTATAAGTTTATGGTGCTGGTGTATGAGGTTCCTGACACTAAATGGCTAATATTGAATGAAGTTGCATACATGTAAAACTTACTCCTGTTACGGTTTCAATAATTATTTATCAAATACCGTGAATAAAATCCTCAAACAATCACAAAATATACTCCGCTAATATCCTCAACATTTCGACAAATTTATTTGATTTTAACTTTTCTGTGTATCACGAGGATATATCAGTCTGCGAAAATATTTCAAATTAACCTTTCTTACCTTAGGCCTACCCTGTAAGTGTTTTGGGCACTTTCGTGTTTCAAGTGATTTTTTCATTAAAGGTCTCGCTTAAGCTATTGAATACAACCCCTAAATTATTTTTCGGATTGGGGCAAAATGACGACTTTCCCGAGCAATCGTATTTCCCTTCAAATTTTTATTAAAATGTCACAAATTCGTGGAAAGCCGACTAAGCCATCTGGCATGATGATGGCCCAGGCTGCGCAAACACAACACGGTAGCCATTTAATGCGTTTATGCTAAACAGCGGCGCATACATTATGAAAATCAGCTCGAATTGAGGGGACAACGAGGTCCTAAACTACGAAAATTACGTTTTCCGATAGACGCGTGTGTGGCACGAGCGATAGGCTGCTGCGCCGGACCAATAACGATCTGCGCGGTAACCATGGTAACGACCAATGACATCGCCACAGGAGTCCAGCTGCTAAACGCTGGATGTGTGTCGTCTCGCAACCCCCTGCGAGCACCCCATCTCTTTGGCGCCTGTTTTGCGCTTCTGCCCATAGCGAGGCTTATTTGGCAAGCTTTTAACTAATTAAACTCGCAATTGGTGCGTTGTTAGCATCTTCATGTACCAATAATCTTAATTTTTTTTTTCAGCGAAGGAACCATTCGAGTTAATAGCTATCCAAGGTACGCGGGGCCTTAATTTGCGTTGTACATGTATGTAAATTATTCACGAATCACCTTCCCTTTTCTTCCGCTGTTAATTTTTGCTTATTTATTCGCGCCAGCACAATTTGTTTCGTCGTATATCAAAAATGATAAAATGGAATAATTTTGGCACATTTTTCAATTTAATTTAATGAACGATGTGGCAGTAAACATAACCTAAGCCGCACAGCCATCGCAATCGCCATGAACTCTAAAAAAGTTATTTTTTAATAAACGTTTTTATGAACCCAATTAAAGCTGTGATGCACCGAATGATGACGCTTATCCTGCGTGTATAGGGATATCGAAAAGCACGCGAAGTTATAGACAGCTTTTCTATTTTATTTGCGTGCTATTATTACTCTTCACGACTTACTTTTTCTCTGGATGATTGTTGCTAAAAATGCTGCAAAATACACGCAGTCAGATAAGTAGATTTTTGCATAAGATTCCAAACGCATTTTTGCTGACACTTTCGGATGAAAAATAATTGATGTACAGAAAGAGTTCGTTTTGTGTGTTTGTATTTGCATGCTATCTCGGAATCGTGCTTCAGGATTTTGCTGAAATGGGGTGAATATACTGTTTTCGGATGTGAAAAACAATTTAGTTAGGTCTCGACTTCGAGAAAACTAATCTAAGGGTGAATTATTCGAAATAATGATGTCAGAAATGCATTCAATATGTGCAGGCGCCCAAACTTGCGTGTCCGATTTTCCGAATTTGCACGCGTCCGAAAGGCCATGGATTTGGGAGTCCCTGCTACGCAAAGATAAAAACATCTGAAAAAAAGGTAACTTATAGTGTGGTGAGATTCTTTATAACGTATTTTTCGTAATGTTAGTTATGGAGTCTGGGGTCCACACTAATTTATTCAGTGTAGACTGGAACTCAAATAGTAACTCAGAAAGTCATGGAAAACTCATGAAACGAAAATCAAGGTCAAGGGAATTTTGCCTTTTGGTGAATCACAAAATAAAAATTTGAGTTAAAATTCATCATTTGTCAATTATTCAATTCTGCAAAACATGTCGCGCACGGCGTTTTTCGCGAATGATCATATCATCACTGTGGCAGAAGATGTTTCTGAAAATCGCTAGCTAGTGATAACATAAAATTTGAACGGCCCTATATTCTGTAGCCATTGAAGTCATGAAAAAGTCATTGAAATGTCATGGCATTTGCAATACCATATCCAGTAGATACCCTGTTACTCGAAGATGCCCTTATTAATGAATAGTATCAACTAGACCTGGCGTTTAAATACTCTAATCGTGTTCAGATAAGGTAAAATCAAGTGGTGAAAATGTCTAAATTTTTGTTTTATTATAAAATTGTTTTTACCCATATAATTGATTAAGTCAAATTTCTTCTCTTATTTCAAATAATAACAAAAAGCAAATTGCAATTTGACTGGCACAACAGAAATTCGAAATCTACATAGCAAAGTTTCTATTTCCCAATTTAACCGTTTTTAGAATAATGTCGCCCTCTTCTACAAGGTTCACGGAAAGTTGTTCACCAACAATTGCTCCCCTAAAAGTTGTTCGCAAAAATTTGTTTGCTGACAGTTGTTCGCAAAAGTCAATTGATTACTTAACCTAACGTAACCTAGCCTAACCAAAACTAAAATTGAACCTAACTTAATCCACACCTAATCTATACCTTACCAAACTTATAAAAAACTTAACTGATGCGATCAACTGTCTGCATGCAAACAAATGTTAGCAAACAGCTTTCGGGAACAATTGTTGGAGAACAACTTTCGCATCGAACAATATGCATCTAACTTTAGATGAGTGAATAAAAAGTTAGGAAATTAAATATATTGACCACCGTAAATGACCGTCTCATTGCAAGGTCCATTTGGACATCAGAATCGGATTTTCCATGGCCGACTTCCTATACTGTATACAGTATTCGAGTTTCAGATTTTCGAAGTATTTGCAAAATTAGTCTGTTTGCCTTCCATGAAACTTCTATATAACTGTATACATGTATAATATATTAGTACTTTATTATTAGCTCTTTACTAAATGTAATGCTGGTTGTGGATGAATTCCGTTTACGATTTAAATTTGATGCTGAATCTACATTTGAGTAGGTCTAGTTGCCATCGAAAGCAATGTTATTGCAATGTGGTGTTCATGACGTTTTGTTTATACAGGGTGTTCTGTTTAGTCAGTGCCCAAGTTGACACCCCCCACGGTTGTCAACTTTGTTCGATTCAACAAATCATTGATCAACTCTGATTCAAGTCTACTGAATCTGTGTTAACACGTTTCAACTCGCTTCCTTACAAAGCTCGTCAACAAAACTTGACATGTGAGAACGCAGCTGCCAAAGAAATAAAATTATATTTTAATTCAGTCAGAGATACAATAATAGTTCTTGAAGGTAACGTTTAGAGTCGACCACGGGCTATCCTTAAAACCATATTTTCCGTGACCGTGAATGTCCCGTTCAAGATCATCCATGTGCTCGTTCCTTGGTTTTTTGCAAATATGTCAGAAACCGCTGCTGATAGGAGCCTAGTATGAATTAAAAAGTTGTAGAGCGATGCCTAATTAGTCTAATTAAGTTGGTTTCAAAATTATCTGAGCGAATCACTGCGAGCTAGATTTTTTCCGCGAGTGACTATCATTACACATGAATGACCTTGAACCGGACATTCAAGGTCACGACAAATATGGTTTTCGGATAGCCCGTGGTGGACTCTAAAAGTTACCTTCAAGAACTATCATTGTATCTCTTACCGTATTAAAGATATAATTTTATTTCTTTGGGCACTGCCTAAACAGAACACCTTGTATAGTGAAGTCATATTACGTATTACGTTTTTAAATTCTACAGATCATTCAGTCACATATGCACGCTTTCATAACGTAAAGGCCAATTTTTGAAATTGTCTAAAGAACACTTAAGGGTTCATTTTTGGATTCTGCATTTCAAGTTATCAAAACTAGATGTTCCGTCCCAACCAGTTCTGACATCTGACATTACTGAAACTGTGGGACTTGTGGCATTGTTAAAAAAGTAGGGCCCTGGGACTTCCAATATATTCTTGCTTCACAACATGGACTAAATTCTATGAAATTCTCTACACCTGTAGTTGTTGACATAGCCTACATGTATAATGCCAAATTTCAATTATCTAATCAATCCAGTCATGGACCTGTATATGCCAAATTGTATCTGTAAAATTGAAAGTAATACTATTTACTGTGGAATTTATTCTAGAAATTCATATACAGGGTGTTTTTAAGAAATTGCCACCTTGTTTATAATATACTAATACTGTGTGATAGAGAAATCGTATTTGGAGGAATGTTTATCTGACTGTCGGGAAACATTTGAAAAATATTCGAAAATGGCAGAGATGCACCTCCTCACCCTCACTGACCCCAACTTAAAAATGTCAAATGGCAACCCAAAAACTGTAAAAACATCTTATTTTAAGCCACATTTTGTGCCTGAAACATAAAAGTAAGACAAAATTTTATCTTAAACATTTAGTAAGTTGGATATGGGTTGAAAGTTAAGAATATAGTCAAAAATTAACGTTCCTTGTTTATATTATATATGGATAGCCAAGAGGAATGTGTATCTGCCTGTGAAGCCTAAGACCCCAGGAGCGAATCATACGAAAGTAAATGGCGAATTTTACAGAAAAAAACATTAACCAAGCAGATATATTGGTGTATGATGTCACGTGATGTCTGGATTTTTATATTCTTTTGGTGACTTTTTATCAGACACTGAAAAGAAGACGCATAAAACGTCTTCTTTTTGTCAGCAATTTTCAGATAACATGCACAATTTTGTCTATAATCAATTGAGAGATAAAATGACTTAATGTAAAACATGCAGTTTTTACAGTATAACTTGTTATACCTTGAATGAAAGCCTATTAAAAAGGATAAATGTAGGTACAAACGAAATAGAAATCGCCCACCCATTCGGTTGCTAAGCTCAAAAATGTATTTTCCAGTCATTATTTTCATAATTCACTAGTATTTTCCGAAAAGATTTAATTAGTTGATGAAACCGCTTCGAGACTTTCGCAACATTACTGCAAGAATGCAGGGTGCAGGAATATTTAACGTCAGAAATTTGCACTTATCAAGTTTTCCATATTTATAAAAGTAAAAGTTGAATTTCTCGTAATAAGACGATGAGCCATGGCATTGAATTCGCTATACAAGGGAAATTTAGGTAAGGCCAAATATGGCTGCATACATAGTAAATTATAACAAATAATGTATGCTACACCAACATGTTTTGTCCACCAATAGAGTACATACCAAACGAAAATGTAGTTTTGCAAACTAGAAAATGGCGAAAACCGCTTTGAATTGTTATTCGTGTTTCTCAGATGTTCATTAGCACGCTTCGATCCTTTTCAAATATAATTTAGTTCTCGAACCTTCAATAGTTCCATATTGTGTATCACTTATAAGCAGCAAGTTAGGCTCGCAAAAATTAAGTGGACATGGCTCTGAGATTTTTTTAGATGGAATTACGATTTCTCTCAGCTATGAAATAGACACCCACTTTGACTTGACAGTGGAATTTTCGGAATTCTGCATTACATACATATACATGTAACATACATGTACATATACATATAGCTCCATATACTGTTGATCATGCTCTATCAGACTAGAGACTGCACCATAACTATTATTTCAACGATTACAATTCACTACGATTTTACATGTATTGCGTGTTGTACTTAATTATTACATGCTGCTAAGTTCTCTGTTGTCCGAATGTAATATTGGGTGCTGATGAATTGGTTAAACAATTTAAATTTGGTGCTGCATGAAAATTCCTTCATGGTGTGAAGTTGTTTTAAATCATCTAAATAATTCATCTGCACCCTGCATATACCAATACATTTCTTTGTTAAATTGAAAGTAACAGCATTTACTGTGAAATTCGTTCATGAATTCATGACCCATATTCTTTATAAACAAGAAATATAAAGGTATTTTTAAAGTTAATAGTAGATAGGTTTCCATTTTTTTGTATTTTTTTGGTATCAGAAACGTGTTTCAACAGGGGTCAAATAATCCTGATCGGCTGAAAAATACCTATCATACAGCTTTCAGAATGACACCTTACAATCTACTACATTTTGAAAACCAATTGAAAATCTATGAAATCTATTGGATATAAAGGAAACCTTTCAACAACCAATAATGAAACCTTAAAGAAACCATCATTGGTTTCTTTTAAAAGGTTGTAAATTGAGTATACCAATAATACATCTTAAAAATACCTTAATACCTACTGGATATTAAAATTATCTAAAATTATTCCTAAACTATTCATACATAAAAGGATTTATATAGGGCCATATAAGCCAGATATGGGCAAATTCTGGTACAGCCATGTATGGTATATGCCCTCTATATTTTCCCATATATGCCAGATGTGGGAAATTTCTGATGCATCCATTTATGGAATATGCCCTATACATGTACAGTATATGGCCATAGCTGGCCCATGTGTACTTTTTTTTATCTAACCAGGGCTTTGTATGGCCATAATCAGAATGTCTTGACAATAAGTAATTGGACAGAGAAGGCCGTATATGGCATAAGCCATATGGCCATCTCTGGCCAGATCATATTTCCTTTTTTCTTCTTATAGAAACCATCGTAGGTATCTTTTCCAAGGTTGCAAATCGTGTATACCAATAATA
The DNA here is from genome assembly GCA_034687865.1 of Kryphioiulus occultus. Lineage (NCBI taxonomy): Eukaryota > Metazoa > Arthropoda > Diplopoda > Julida > Julidae > Kryphioiulus > Kryphioiulus occultus. Next base: position 9,482 of record JAQGAF010001394.1, read on the forward strand.
CGCCATAAAAATATCTTGATACCTACTGGATACTAGAAATTAACCAAAGTTATACCTAAAAAGTTTGTAAGGGTACTGGCATATAGGGATGTGTATGACCATATGCAATTCATGTCATATATGGGTAGGGATGGTCACATATGGACTAGTACTCGAATAAAGGAATATACATGGCCATATATGCACATCTCATCAAATATTGACAATGGTGACCATAAATGGTATTGTACTGATAAGAATGTATATGGCCATATACATGTATGAGGGCGTCTTGACATAAGGCTATAGGGATAGCTCTTATGTGGGATGAAACTAGCATACGTGTATATGTATAGTGAAAAATTTAGTTTTCTCTTTTACAAATTTCGAAAACTCTGTAAGTACAAATTTCTGACGTTAAATATGTATGCGCCATAATAATTTTTTGAATGGTTCCAAGCGGTTTCAATTCGAACTTTTCTATGATAATAATAGTGAATTAGACTGAAATAACACATTTTTGCGCTTAGCGACTGATTAGGTGGGCCGATTTCAATTTCGTTTGCACCAAAATAAATCGTTCTCAATGGGCTTTAGAGTATCACACTGTTTGGGTTGACATTTGAAATGGTTAAGTTCGGGTTAATGGGGTCATAGGGTGGACCACTGTCATTTGCGAATGTTTTAAAATGGTTCCCATATACGGTTGACAAACATTCTCCCCCAACCCGATTTTCCTATCCCATAACGTTTTTATAATTATCAAGGTGGAAAATTAAAAAAAAAACATCCTGTATAGAGAAACATGCCTGGACAATTCTGCAGCCATCCGTATCTATGACGTCATATATGAATATGTATGACCATACTCTATTTGCAAATATCCTATCATGTATGAATTGTGTTGGTTATGTACTTGTCTGGGATAGTACTGGCATTACATGTGTATGCCCATATATGGATGTTTCTATGGCCATATATGGGATGATACAGACATGCAACAGTGCCAGACTACAATGTGAAATACTTTGTAGTCACCATCATGAATGATATGTTGTGCTGGAAATCTCCTATCACCAAAATTACAGGTTTGGCATATCGCTAGATGTTGGGTATTTATCGTTACTCCGATACTTTGAATAATGCTGCCCGATTTTGTAAATTGGGAAATTCTATTTTGGTGAAAGTATTTCTTTAAACGAAACCACCACGGTGATGGTAGAATCTTTCATTCCAATCCAGTTGTGAAAATCCGCGCCCATTCGTATCCATTGGTCTTATTTCTTGCTTACCAACAGACGTTGGAATTCTCTTCCAAAGCATAGTCTTAAGCTTTAAGAAATTCAATTTAACAATGACGATGCATGGTGACCAACCCAAATTCGATGATTATTGCCGATTGAAGTGGTTAATGGATTACGCCCCCTATCACATTTATTCACTTATAATGATTTTAAAGTACTGAAGTTGAATTGAATTGAAGTAGAAAAATTGCGTTCCTACTTTACTTTTCACATTCTGCTAAAAATTATTACCAATAGTTGTTTTATGATTATGATAAAAAGATACCTCAAAGGTTTTGTAAAGGTTTACATACTACAGTGTTCTTGGTGAACGTATAATACTGCAGGTCAAGCTGCATTGCTTGAGTTAGTTTGGCATCTCTATACGATCTCGCAAGCACAATGCATGCATGGCATTCCGTTAAGAAAGCAAGTGTAAACCGGTAAATGTCCCGCTGCACAATAAATGTTGGGGTGCACCAAAGGGTCAGACATGAATGCATTTTCATTCACAGTAAATAGTCCTGGTTTTTATTGGGCTCACGTTGCCAGGGATGAAAGGAAAAATCAGACGATAAGTGGTCGTTGAGCCATGTTGACGACTAGTTCTATGGACGTGGATGATGTATGCCAAGATGTTTAACCAAACATCCCAATTTGGCATTATCTATGCAAAAGTATCTGTTTATAAGGGGCCAACCATGCATTAAAAGCCAGTAGTTTAATTATCCTTGAGAAACGTTTTCCCTCGCGCATACACTTATAAACGCCTTGTCTTCTGAAAGCATTTTAAGTTTTACCTCGAAAATATATACAGGAAACATTTCTCCAATAACTGACATATATCGTGTTTGTATTACAAGATTCTTCGTTGCATGCACATATCTAATCAATACATAAATGTTAATATTGTTCTGGAACCCGATGATTTTAAAAATCATTTGGTTTTTGGTTTGTTGCACTCGTAATCCTCCTATAAGGGTATTTTCCGGAAAAAATACCATATAGTAACCATCTAGAAAGACGCAACCACAGCTATTAGGTCCATTATATTCATCAAGTGATGTATAGTTTTGCAAAAAACAATTTTATTTGCTTGTTCTTCAGACATGCGCATTAGATTAGTTATTCCATCGATATGTGTACTATATATGTGGAATTGGCATTCATTATGTCTGATAAGGTTTGGATATATAAAAGCCTGCAGAATCCTTTACTTTCATGTACAATCCATTACATACATGTATCTTTGATGTAAATGCTAGCATGAATTCTTCATTTCTGACGCTATTTAAAAAAAATCGCACTCAGTTTTTGGGTTACTGCATCTCCTCGTGAGGTTCGGTTCCAGGTGGGTGACTTAAAACGAAAATCGACGTAAAGCGAAGCATCGCTTTTTTATACTTTTCATGTATTTTTGGAGCCTATGAACGAATTCCCCCCCGCCCCTGTTTTTCTGCCATTTTATTCAACATTGCATGTATGAAAACACATCGTTTCTAATTCATAAAATCAAAGAACACGCACTTTGATGCAAAAATTAATTCATAAATAACTGAAAACATGTCGAAAAATGAGTATGGTGGTGTATTTTGGCTACATGCTTTAAAGAGATAGAAGAGCAACCTCAACATCACTACTGGTTAGCAAAATCTCCAGATTTTAACAGTTTCGAGCATTTGGGTGAGATGTGTACAATTTTTTGTCTCCAACATCCATAAGGCAGCTCGAATATGTCCTTTTAAACAAATAATCAAATTCCATAAGAGAATGTTCAAAACGTTTACTAGATGTTCGAGCTAAATCCAAGAAGGATTGACTGCGTGCATTGAGGCTAAAAAATTCCAAATAAATAAAGGATATCTACTAGAGCTTGTATTTTATAATTAATTATTGGAACGTGGTATAAAAAATGGAAATGCATGTATACAAAAGGTCCACCTATTTTTTCCCTGTAATGGCCACTCGAAATTTGTGAAGATGAAAGAAAAATTTCTCCTTATGTGACGAAATGACTAATTGAGACCCTTGCATTGGAAATCCCACAGAATTTCAAGTAATTTATTCTCGACATATCTTTTATACTGGTCAACCGATTTTAATTTTGTTTGCAACAGTTTGTTATTGAATTCTGAGTGGTGCTGGGGTGCACATTTTCAAAGAATATGTTTCATTTAACTTTTCAAGCACTTTTTTAATTGTATTATCACACATAGGTGGTAGTACTCATGAAAATAAACACAAATGTCCTTAATAACCAACGTCCGAAAACGGCCTACTTTCGAGATGGGGGGGGGGTCTTTCCAATAAATTACGTACGTATAAACACATGCATTGGTTATCTTTGAATGGCCAGGAGTTTATCCAAATGAAACATGCGATATTACTTACATAACCAAACAATAATGTCCCAATAACATAGGTCCAAAAAAAATTTCATTTCCGAGATACAGGGTTTGTCTGCTCGTTGTGTGTGTTCTTGGGATTAGTTACCTGCATTTCTGAATCAGGCTGTTTTCAGACCTAGGTTATTGGAGCCATGTTTGTTTATTTTTATGAGTACTACAACCCATTCCATTTGAGGACCCTGTTTCTCGGAAACGGACCGTTTTTAGACCTATATGTTACTGTAGGACATAACGGACATTTGTTTGTTTTCATGAGTACTGAAACACCCTGTACACATTATGATACATTTCTGACATGATGTCATACATTTTTCATTCATTTGTCATAAGTTTATAAAAAAAGATATTTCAAGTCTCTCACGCGTTTTTGAAAGGATAAATTCACATTTCCCACACATTTGTGAAAATTTTACGTATTTGCCACAAGCTTTTGCAACAGAGGATTGCTTCACTAATTGAAGTTTTATACAATGGACTCCGCTTAATGGGATCGTGGATAAAGTTATCATTCGTTTATTGTTATCGAAATCGCCATGTTCCGAACGCTCGTATACAAATACACAGTGAAATCATCACTTATTGTAATCAACAATTCGGTTATTATTATCATTTTCCCTTATGGAGGATTCATAAAACATGAGGAATGGAAGTTTCGAAAGAAAATGTCTGAAATGATATCCCATCTGCTATGAATAGCGAAAATATCGAGGAATATTCTTCCAAATTGTCGATATTCATTGACTAAAATATTCCTATAGCAGCCCCAATGACTAAATCCGGCACTTGCTAGACTATCTGTGAGTCAAGCAGGGCTGACTGATAAAATTAATTTGATGTTGACGAATATGAAAGATGCATCTTAGTTGAGAAACCACCACAAAATGTTGAGCTGAAGAAGTACTAATAAATTTACCTTGTTGGGCATCGTAGATCAATTGATTTTCAAATACTCTACAATACATGTAAATTAAGTAAAGATAGCCTTGTCTTGTTATTCGGCTATTATGATCGTCCGGTTATTGTTATCGAAATAGCCTGGGTCCAATGTGATCCCATTAAGCGGAGTCCACTATACATATTCCAGTCATAATAACTATTTTTTGAGTAAATGGCGAAATGCATCTGATTGTATTCAAATGCAAATGCCTCTTTCCCTTGCTCTAAATATAAAAGATTTCATTTCAACTCTTTTTAACGTAACCACCTTACTAACAATTGATGCTTCTGCGTTACATGGTGTGTTAAGGAACACGTGTACATTTTACGGCACTTGAAAGCATTATGCTAGTTCACACTTAGTCTTGCATGTGTTGGGCCATGGCGTGCATTCAACAAAGAGAATTGGTAAATTTGTTCAATAAAAGTTGAAACTGAAAGTTTGAAATGAAAGTTGAAGGGTGGTTAACTTATTTATCAGTTGAATAGAAATTTCAACAGAAACTTGAACGACAAAATTTGAATAACAAGAACGCGGCTTGTTAGCATTACGTATCTGTTATAACTATATAGGCTACTCTCGCGTTCAGAAAAAACGTTCGTCTCTTATGTTGCAAATGTAAAATGTATACAAGTGTGTAAAATTATTCGATAATGTTTATTCGATTGCAAACATGAACATTCTGGGTATGTGCACATGTATGCATATATATATATAGTGTCAGTGTTTAATTATCTCCAATTAAGAAATCATTTCTACCTTAAGCATAGTATATACACACCTAGAAACATTTTGCGAAAACATGTTTCACGGAAAACATGACTCATCGAAAAATGTTTTCACGGACGAGTTTGTGAAAACATGTTTCCACAAACAAAGTCTCCACATTACCAGCAAAACATTAAAAATAAATAACCCGAAATCATGTTTATAGGCCTATATTTTACCATAAATGCTGCAGTTATTTGCAATTTGGTATATATGATGTGTATGCAGGCATACCGTTTTACTTGTCTACCACGGTGTGGCATCTTTTTTTAGCCATTGCTGATACTCACTGCAATAAAGCTATCGTCAACATACTATATTTCATTCGTCAAACTACCTGGTTTTTAATGTAATGACGTGTTAAGAGATAGTTGGACTGTCAAATTAAAAAATTAACCGACGACCCAATTGGCGTGGAAAAATCATTGACAAGTTGTCTTGCCGAATTTTGAATCAAATTTACGTAACATTTGCATAATTTCCCAGACAGTTAAAACTAAGTTTTTTCAGACCAAAAAGCGTCAATTCTCGAGTGTAGCCAACTACTTTAATTTAAACAGGGTGACTGGCCGAAACTTCAATTTAATTTCCTGATTTTTCTAGATTTTCCAGACAATTTAAAACAATTTTTATGGATGTGAACTGTGGTGGAAATTTTAGAAACTTCAGATCACGGAATGATGATTGCCGGATATGAACGTTTTGAAAATCTATATCAGATAATGGATTATGTACAGTATAATATACAGTACATGTACATGTATAACGCACATTGTCATAAATAATGATGCCTGTGGACACTGGTGGTAGAAACCACTATAGATCTTAAGGGACCCTATACACGGTTAGTAATACTGTCAGTCATGATCAGTATATTACTGTCAGTAAAAAGCTCAGTATTATCGTGGCCTTCGTTCAGTGAGGTTCTAAAGTACCACGGATCAAAATGAAAGGCAAAAGGCTATTTGGAGACTTACAAGGCTAATTTAGCGATAATTTCAATACTCACTCACAAACGGTACGATGATGATCGAGAAAAACGGCTGAAAATGTGTTCTCATACGAATTTCTTTGACGAAATCCAACGTATGTGGCACGTCCGTCTTCCATGGCTGCTGCCGCAATACTGTCAGAGTTCCTGACGAACGCCCTTACACGGTCAGTATTACTGTCAATATCTCGATACTGACTGTAGTTATCCGGTAATCCGGATAATCGTCATTATCGAACATCAATACATCAGTATTACCCTTACACGATCCCTATACATGTCGGTGTTTGTCGAAACGTACAGTATGCCCTTTAAACATAGCATTTTTGTGGACTACTCGACATTTCTAAAACTATGGGGAATTTTTGTTGTTGAAAATTTCATCCATACAAAAATTTAATTTAATTTAATATTTACGATGACTTTGGGGGACATTTTGTTAAACAGAAATATTAAAAAATGGCAATGATAATAAAAACGCCAAGGGCGAAATTTTTATAAAATGCTGATTACAAATATAGCCTTTAATTCTGACGCTTTTCTGAGACACTCATACCAATCAAATTCGTTGTGCCACGACAAATTTGTAGAAATTATATGAATTTTCCTGACTTTTCAAGGTTTTCCAGATGACCAGTCAACCTGTAATTTGAGAGGAAACCGGCTCCAGAGCAAACAAGGAAATGTTTGCAGAGACAGCTTTTTTTCCGCAAACATTTTTTCTCGGGCTAGAAATGTGGAAACATTTTGAGGAAACATGTTTCCAGGAAATGTTTGTCAAGTCTGGACAAGGCTTTATATACACAAGGTGTCTCAAATGGGACAATCAGAATCAAATCTCCCTGACTTTTCCAGGTTTTCCAGATAGTTTTTTGCAAAATTTCCTGGTAATTTCAATCAAACTTTTCACGGATTTAATACGATTTTTTAAAACTGCAGATCACCAATTAATAATTCGGTTAGTGAACTTTAACAAGGATTTTTATTGTGCGAAATATTACTGATTATGGAAACGTAGGCAAAATTTATAGAAAAGAATAAATTGCAAGTGATGAATTTTTGCCAAAATTTAGATAAAAAATTCTTTGGTAACATTTATAACCCCAGTTAATACTAGCGTGGGAATGGCGAGCCCCCATGGCTTATTATGACTGACGTAGATAAACTTTAAAAACAAACAAGCTTGTCTATTGTAGTCATCAGCAGTAGCCAAAATTCTACTCCAATCCTTCTGATTCGATGTTACTGTCATTGGCAATACGATCACCAAACTGAATTTCCCCAACAATCAGCGACGACTGGTACTATATTCTTCCTGTAGCATCTTCATTACAATTTTAAAAACATCCATAGAAATTTGTCTAGTAGACTTACAGAAGCGGCTGGGTCATGTTTTGTATCAAAACTAATCAAGTTTACCGTTGCAAGTACTCGTAATGTCTCAATCGAGGCACCGAATTCCTTCACCATGAGCGTTAAGTGATGCCATGTATTGGGGGGATGGTATTTTCCCATACGGTCTGCTACCCAAATCCATGGACTAAGTAAACCCTAAGATAGGGAAATTACATGTACGCGATCAGTCGTCACCGATTTTTTGGAGTTTCAGGTGCAGTATAACCGAAATGAGTCTTGATTGGAAAACTGGATGGACACCTGCTTGATAAATGTTTCAAAGGCGCAAAAGTCCTTTTACAAAGGAATCCACTTGTTTTCTTTAGCTCGCATAAACACAATCAAAATAAATATCCAGGTGGAAAGATCAGTACAGAGTGATATAAAATTTCTGGTAACATGAGCACAGATTTACTGATGTGTCTATAATTATTAACTTTGAACGTCCAAAATCACTACTCAACTTTATAGTTGCAACGTATACCGGTATACCAAGGGGCAATCCCCCAATTTGACGTCATGTGTATATATAGGGCCTTGGCCATGTAATACAAGTATATTAATGATACTAACACTCATTGTCATTCGTTGATTTCCAGAAACTGAACATCGTTTCGCTGCATGGATTTTCCCATCGTGATGTCAACAAGACAAAAATCAGATTTAAATGCAGTATAGATGTACCGATATGCATGCATGTTCATTTTCAATTTACCACCTATATGAGATCGTGACACGGTATTCCGAACCCATGCACTCTTCTACAAGTATAACGCGTTAGTTTAGAAAAAAATCTTAACTTATTTTTAAAAAGGCTATTCAGGACTTCTCACGTCCAAAAATGCCTACATGTATACATTACGGGTTTGTTTCGCAACCATTTCACTGTTGTTTGCCCACAAACACGACATGTTTGCCATTTACAAGAGTATTATAGGGACTGCTCGGCGAGGGATTCCACCTGCTTCCAGCAAGCCGGAGATGGCCCGGGGTCACAGGTCAGCACCTGCCTGCCAAACGCGTTTCTAGCCAAAATACAACAGCAAGAACTTACCTGACGAGTTGCCAGTTTTTTGCCCGTCATGCACTTTCTTAGCAGTATCCTTTCTTTTCTGCCCCTCTCGTTTGGTCCCTAAACTCTAACAAGAAACCAGTTCGACCCCAGGGTCCGAGCCGGGAAAAGCGGAATGAAATAGTAGGCCACGGGCTCCAAAGGGGCAAGAAAAACGAGCAAAGAGCGTGAGATCCTGATGGGGACACCTCAACTCCCATGCATCTAGGAATGGAAAAAAGCGAGGCAAGGGGTTGAGAGAAGGGGTGCCCAAGAAAAGAAGGGGGTACCCGAGAAAAGAAGGGGTAGGGGATGCCGGAGAATAAAAAAATGAGAGCATACAGAAAGAGACCCAAGACAAAAACTGAACGATCACAATAACTTGCGAGTTAGTTCGATAGCCCCCGATGCGAACCACAGGACCCGAACGGGCAAAAAGAAGGGGTAGAAAAACAGAAAAGACAACTGAGGCGAGGGGAGGCACCTTGAAGCTGAAGCGACAGGGTAAAACGGGAGCAAAGGGGGGACCATGCCCCAAAAAAGGTGTCAGACAAAAAAATGTTGGATTTTATTATGTTTTTTCTGCCTCCTTTTTTCTCCGCGGAGTTTCACTCTAATGCAAATTTTTCTTGCTCAAATCCCTTTCTTCTGTGCTATGAATAGCTGGAAAATGCGCGCTTCGGTCCCAGGATCGGAGATTTTTTTTGGGATGGCATAACAGAAGGATCGGCTGGATGAACGGCGGAGTGCCCTTTTTAGTAACAGTTGTGCCTTGGAAAAGTGGGAGGGGGCCAGGGAAGGGGTATGGGCAACGGCTGGGGAGGAAAGGTGCGCGCACGGAGGCAAGGGGTTAACAATGGGTCGCATCACAAACGGGGACTAATAGACACTGAGTGAAAGGGCCGACGTCTGACTCGGGCCTGGCCTTACTTCTAGCTTGCTGCCTACTTTTCTGCAGTGTCTATCTCTGTTGCGGGTGGAAACAATCAGTGGCGTTTTTCAGCATTTGGCCAACAATAGGGCCGAGACAGGGCTGGGCTATGCGGCGTAAATCGCATTGTAGTTTTCGGCTATTTTCGCCCCAATTTTTTGACACATTTATCGTTGATTTGCACCGAAAACGCCGTTTTGTCGCCAAAATGCAACGACGGATTCGACGGAAAGTGTAGACAAACGAGGGTTGGTCAAGTCTGCGGAAAATGAATCTTAATAATCATAAAATCTCCACTTCGATGTCTACTTTTCGTATACATAGTTTGCAAGGGTCCTATTGACCGAGGAACTGTATTAAATTAATATCCGCTATTCCCTGGTGGAAAGATTAGTATATGGATCAGTATAAAATTCATACTGATATCAGTACATATTTACTGACATATGGTGATATTAATATAAATCTTACTGATATCAGTACGAGTTATACTGGTGAGAATTAGTGTGGCCAGTACATTTGCACGAAGTTCGGGAAATTATTGCACATGTATAGTTAAATTGCAACCTTCTATAGTGAGATCTATAACTTACAAAAAATGCAATTAATTTTGACCCCAAACATTTAAAATCACTATCTACCTTTTTAGTTGCAACGGCTGATATCACAATGCTATTACTGACACTACTAGAAACTAATGATACGTCAGTGTTACCAGTGTATATCACTAGTTAGCACCATGGATTAGTATACAGTATTAGAATTAGCGGTATTAATACAGTGTGGACTGTAGTGACATAAGTATCCATCACTATACTATTAGTATGGGTAATAATATTGATATTACTATGTGTAGTAATAGTGATACTACTATACATAGTAATAGTGATATTACTAACCATAGTAATAGTGATATTACTAACCATAGTAATATCATCATCGTAGTGATGTCAATATCCATTCTGAATTTTACATACTGACATCAGTAATCCAAAAAACCACTATTCATTACTATAGTGTAGCGATATCAGTAGTGATCATATACTAATCTTTCCACCAGGGTTGCACATATATTTACTATAAGTATATGGGCCTCGTACAAAAGTTTTAAGGTTTTCTTTTTCTTTTAAATATTCCCGTTTCTTTAGTCTTAGCTGTACATGTATATATTTTTAAAATGTATTCGCTTAACTCAAAATAATCAATTGCAATTAATTTACCGGCGCTAGTTCTATTAAAAGTATATACATGTACATACAGGGTGTTTTTTAAACACACCTATTGACCCCAACTTAAAAATTTCAGGCGCTACGACCAAAAATCTAGAATTTCGGTCTTTTTTCAAAATTTACAATCATTATCAAAAAGATGGAATTACATGATGGAGCCTCTTGGAACCATGCACAGCATTACTATTCTACATGAATATTTGATGTCAGAAATATGCACTTGCCAAGTTTTCGAAATTTATAAAAGTGAAAACTAACTTTTTCATATATGGGACGAATTGGCTTGTAATTCAATAAGTAATGTAATTAGGGCCTAGTAATTTGGCGGAAACAAAAAAAATCGGTTGACTGGTATCAAAGATATAATCGAAAATTATATCTAGTTGGATTATGCGTGGTATTAAGTTTGAATGAAGACTTAACCTAAACGTTCTCCATGAGTATGTTTTTAAGCCTTCATAAGTTTGCATTTAGACATTATTATTGCCTCACAAATAATAATCTACATTTCGAGCAACTCCTTTGAATTGTTTTAATGCAATGACAATCAGTTACGTATTCGTCTTCTGTGGTTAACCAATTCTTCACGTACCCATCAACCGATTTTACTTTTGTTTGCTCCAAATCACTCGGCATTCTGAAAACTTTCCAACGAAGGACCACCCGCCATGCATATCGTCCCATTACGAGTTTTTACATTTTACAAATTTCCAAAACTTACAAGTACAAATTTCTGACGTTAAATATTCATGCACAATAGTAATGTTGTGAATGGTTCCAAGAAGTTTCATCATGTAATTCCATATTTTTGATAATAATAACGATTTATGAAAAAAATACTAAAGAAAAACACATTTTTGGGCGTAGCGACTGATTGGTTTGGCCGATTTCAATTCCGTTTTCGCCAAAATTCACTATTTTGAATGGGCTTTCATTTACGATATCGCAAGGTATGGATTGCTATTTAAAATTTTGAAGTTGGGGTCAATAGGGGTCAAGGGGTGGATCACTGCCATTTGCGAATGTTTTACAAATGGTTCCCACTACGGTTGATAAACATCCCCCAAACACTATTTCTCTATCTCATGCCGTTTTTTAATAATCAAGGTGGAAAATTTAAAAAAAAAACCACCCTGTATATCAAAAATGATATAACACGCATTTCTAAAAAAAACCTTATATAGTAGCGAACGCATGCTGAGGGCAACTGTTTTGTCGAAAACAGGTTTAAAGCCCGTTTTAAAAACAGGGACTATAGATTTCTAGAAAAGACTACCTGCTGGACGTATTTATGTATCTGCAGTGTTTTAGTGGAATGGATTTGAGTTTTTTTTAATTGTTAGGTGGCTTAGGAGTGGGGGCAGCCATTGTTTTAGAAATAAGGCAAAGAAAAAACTCTCCTTTCTTGTTTGGAGTTCAAGTAATACCTGGTTACATTTTTATGATTTAACAAACCGTCTCCCTCAACTCGAAAAGTATATTCACTAAATTAAAAAAAAAATGTCACACTTGGTTGGGGGGGGGGGGGTGCCTAAAAATAATGATTTTGTGATTACATGCAGCTTGAACGTCACCTTGTGTAAAACCGGTCCCTGATTCAATAGAAGAGCAAGAATATATTATACATGATTTTGCATATATACAGTGTATCAAGAATTGCGATTATTTCGAAGGCTTTGTAATCACTGCATGCAGTTTCATACTGCATTTCTTCAGAAATCTTCAGAGATTTCTTATTTCCGATTTACTATAATTGCTACAGAAGACCAACTCAATGAAAAGGAATATAAAATTGGAGAAGTAAATTTCGTGCACATCAACAGCTCAAAAAGTGTGGTGTATACTGAATAACAGGTATCAAATAAGTCTGATCGGGTGCAAAATATAGCGTAGGTTTCATATTATTTATTACAGGTAGTCCTAAAATATGTCTATAATAAACTTTGGTCAGCTTTCCCTAAGGAACCTCTAGGTATTTTTTTACACGGAATCAGACTAAAATGATATCTGTGGAAAAATTCATTTTTGATGCAAAAACACCTTACCATAAATAAACTTACTATAAAACTAATTTTCTACCTCTAAATTACGTTCATGACGTCTAATGAAACTATGCAATTTTCATCTTAATACATGTAGTTCATTGCGAAACAACTTATTAATTGGAAATCAGAAAAAGTTAGGTTAAACTTATACATTGTACATGTATACAGAAGTTTACTTAAGTTTTAATCGTGATTTGTCATTCAAATGGTACAGTATAATGACTGTAATGCATACAAAACATATAACGTGGCACTGTTTTCAAGTACAAAAATAAAAAATTGTCCAGCGCATTGTACTACGTTTTTTATAACGCGAAAAACAAAACAAAAATTTCCTTTTCAGTCATTCAGCAGTATACGTACATTGTACTTTACACGATCGAAAGAAATATTGTCTATTTGTTGCTGTTAATTTTTTAAATCACGATTAACTTCGTTCCAATTTGAATTAAACTTTCCAGGTGTCGTTCTTTTTCCGTCGTATCCATAGCAACATCGCATTCGATTTAACAGTATCCTGGATATTGTAGTTTAAATAGAAAGGTGTCAGCAAATATCTATAGACAATATTTCTATCAATCTATTACTAAAGTACGTACTGCTGAATAACTGGTAAGTTAATTTTTTATTGATTTTCGTGTTTTAAGAAACGTTTTAAGAAATGAATTTTGACTTTTCACCTGTCCTTCTCAAACTAGCTTGAAACCGTAAGAGATGAGCAAATCTTGATTTTTTTTACCACTAATACGTACATGTATATAGTACCTACCTCTGCTGCAATTAAAAGCATATATGAGAAAATTACACGAGGGGCATTCAATAAGTTTCCGGAATCATTTTTTTTTAAAGAACGGCTGGAGGGATTTTGATAAAATTTTGTACATGCCGGTAAATACATGTTCATGTACCTTCATACATGTATCTTGGCTATTACACAACACAATTTCCATTTTGGGAGCTGCATTTGGAAGGGACCTTATGATTCAAAAAACACAGGGTGCCATTACCTTTTTCATTAACTTTTCTGACTTGAACTTTTTTGGGAGTGGCTCATTGAGTGTCGCCATTCTTTTGCTACTTCGTTGATGGCACAAAGTCATTTTTCAAGGATCTTTTTTGCAGGTGTCATATACAGTGTGGGTATCATATGCAATGTGTCACAGTTAATTAAAAGGTACATTATATGTTGCTTAGTAAATTGATTACAGGTATTTTTAAAGGCACATTTTAGAAACCAATGAAATACATACGGTAGGCTATAAAAGAAACCTTTCAACAAATAATAATAAAACCATAAAGCAACCATCATAGTTTTTTACAAAGTTGTAGATCATGTATACCAATAATACACCATAAAAATACCTGATACCTATTGGATTCTCACAATTTACTAAAATTATACCTAAAAAATTTGTAAGGACTTGCATACTTGATTTATATATACCGTATATGTATAGTGATGATATAGCCCAATCGGCACGTAAAATGTCATCTTGGCCGAGTATGCAGTCACTAGGGCATGATACAAAGCGGAACCCGAATTCTGAAATGTTTTTTTTTTCAGTATGCTAAATAAGCAGGTGCTACCCTGGATGCGCATTTTGTGCACACAGGCGCTATCTGCATGTTTCAGGTTCGATACCTATATGCAGCGAATGCCAGAAGGACCCTTCAAATTTATATGGAAGGAGTTCTCCTGGCGTCCGCACAGTCCTGGTCTTTTCAGCACATTTCTTAAAGGTATTAGAGGCGAGAAGGCCTTTTGAGCAGTGCATGGCTGAATCCATGCAGAAGCGTTTCAAAAGCAAAAGTAAATTGAGCCGCTATATAAGCTTAAATTCGCTGGGCTGTGTTTGGGTAACTGCATGGATTGGATTAAGCACTCTTTTTCGAACATCTTACATTTCCAAATTGTACAGTGTAGTTTTCGAACAAGTATATATGAAAATCATCTGGCCATAACGTAAATTGAGTCAAATTGAGTCAAACACGTTTCTGGATTTCCGTAATAGTATAACTCTGCAAATACAAGCGTATACATTCCTGATGTAATGTGCTCGAATAAGGAACATTTCCCCAAAGTGTTTGTGTGGCCTATACGCTTCATGACCAGTTATCTTTAAATTCGGCTAATCATTTTATGTAAGCCTGCCGTCGGTTTCAACTACAACACTTGAGTAATGATCGTATTATATAACCGTGTTCATTCACGCATTCCTCTGTGATGTTTTTATAAATCATATCCGTTGAACATGGATTTTGGTGAATCTCCGGTTATTGAATATTGATTATCTTGATTTTTTGATCATTTGTACATTTCTTTTTGACCATAATAATCTTCACATTCAGCATATTGTGGATAGAACAAAAAAGTAAAGTCTTAAAAACCCTCACTATAGTGGTTTAAATAATATGGGAAGGTATTACCAGCATGCATGTATTTTCTTATTTTCATCCAATTTAAAGGCTGCAATTTCGCTCTGAAATACCATTTACATGTAAGAGATTTTAAGCATCAAACATGTACCTGCATGCATTGTGCAATGTACAAAGCCTGTTTCACACTCACACACAATGCTGTTCAATTAACATACAGTAAGCGTTTCAACATTCATATTTGCTAAACTACGTTCTGGCAAAAGCCAATAGGTTCCTTCTTGCAAATTTTTGACATGTCCAACCAGAGAGGTTAATTTGGCAGGGTTTCAACTTTAACCTATAGCCATTATAGCTTGGACTGCAGTACTAAAACTATAACTGCATTCTGGTGCCCTACTAGGGTTAAGCTTACGTCAAAAGTTAAGGACATTTCTACTTGATTAGACACGTCTTTTTGTATATTAACTGTATGCTTGCACATAGTTAACATACAGGTAGGAGGTATGGGAAAAAAATATGGATGTATAGATGCATATACTTGTATATGTATAGATTTGCCACTCTTCCTTGGCAAAGATCCTGCGGGCGCCCATGTGCTCGCAATAGTTTCCCTCCTGTTAAATAATTTTTCACGTTAATTCAGATGCTTATAAATTTGTCCTCTTATTTATAATTCATTGAAATTTCAATAATTCGCTTTGATTACTTTCAGATTTATAACAGAACTGCAGGAAAAAAAATGAACTGGGATTATGATTTTGGAATTTTAACATTCCTTATAATTATTAGAGAGTATACCGGATAACAACGGAGATGACTACATGGTGGGCGATATATCACTGTCTATTGTAAATGGGTTGTAATTTTATTAATTATTGATGGATTTTCGCCATGTAAACTTTATTGTGTTCCTGAATAATGGATAATTTGTTTAAAAATGTACCCACAGCCAGTGACATCTAGCAAGAGTGAAAGACAAACTGGCCGGCCATGTATAGGTGTTGTGTCACCCTCAGATGTAAATGGGCTATAATTGTATTCCAGAATACATGAGAATTTGCTTGAAACACCTAAAATTCCACGAATGGGTCAATCGAGGAATTTTAAGTATTCCAGATTTTGTCTAAGAAACTTTGTAAATGCCATAGTATATGGCATCCACAGTCAACAGCAGAAAATCCAAAGATGACAGAGGAACATATTTCCAAGAACACGATAGATGCGCCCCTCCAATACGGAAAGTGCATGCATGGCTTTGTCCGATGAAGTTCCTCTTTGGATTTAAGGCCCCAAACCCACAAAAAGTCCCACGCCATGACGTCAAGACTTGAGCAAGGCTGTTATTGAACATGTGGATTTCATCATCCTGCCAGCGCAATAGGGCGGCCATTTTGTCTCTCACGCTTGCTAGATGTCACTCTGGTAGTGACGATCTTTTTAAAACAAATTTTCCATTATTCTGGAGGAACACAATAAGGCAAAATCCACCAGCAACTACAGCAGATACATATACAACCGATTTACAATCCCACACAATTTCAAGCGTTTTTAAAGTGTTACAAAACTCCATACCAAATGTTTCAGAAGCAACTAATTGTAAACTTATTTCTTTCATGATAACTTAAGGCTTTCACAACGTATACCTATGTGTAATGCATATTTTCGTTTGCATTCAGGGAGCATTTTTCTAACGATTTTAATATTCATAAAAACATTTTCGAGGAAACACATTTCTGATTGCAATATCCTGATTGAAGAATTAGTAGTTTCAACATCAAACGTCTATTTTAAAAGGATTTTTGCCAATATGGAAGTCTAGACATGGTTAAACGTGTCTTTACAAATTAAACGTTATTGTCTTCCTTTTAAAAAGACGTGAGCCTCACTCACATACCTAAGGCATGTCAAGATTTTCCAACCTTCCAGTCAGGTTTTTCAAAGTTGAAATGTTTTCACCTATTTTAGATGCCTAGTAAGCGAATGTTTTTCACATATGAATTAATAATTTTTCAACAAAAATGTTATTCGTATAGAATAGATCAGTATGTATGTTCACTGTATGAAGCCAATCAGTCCGATTGCAAATAATGAAATCTCTCATTTGAAGGTCGATGCGAAGATACGAATACTGAAGCACAAACAAATATAAAAATAATACCGACACACGTGCAGTATTTTTCTTTAGTCACTCGGAAACTTCGGAAACTTCAGCATCTAGTGACTTTGTTTCGCTACGCTGAGCAACTTCATCCTTTTACTTTTCCTTTTTCATTATTTTTACAGATGCGCCTTTGCGTTATATAAAAATTGCATCCCTATCTACATTTCCACGTTTTTATATCCACGCTTGATCTAGCATTGCGTTGGGGAAAAATAGTGTATGTGCCGGCCGAACAGCTCCGAAGACGCGTATAAAAGTTGGCTGCTATCAGTATTTAAAAAAAATACATACTTGTATATACATGTACATGGAAAAAGAAATATAGTACCGAGGGAGGCAGTGGGGATAAAAAAACATGCTCCCATATAGGTCGTTAGTGTATTTTTTCTTCTTCTTTGGACCCCCTTCCATCCCTTATCACCCTTCCCCTTATATATATTTTCTGATCACAGTTGCATTTGAATTCCTTTGAGCGCGATGGCAACTTATACATGTTCGTCCAGCCATGCAGAAAGGTGACCCCCTCAGGGGTTACATCGCTCACGGTTAAGAGATAAGCGCGCGCACAAAATCCGATATATTATTATTTGCTTTCTAACGAACGCGTCTCTCCTCAAGCATCCTTCTGTCTCTTTATCGACTTTTCGTCGTCCGTACCCCGCCCCCGCCTTCACCATTGGTCGCTTTTTAATTAAAACGCAGAAAATCGAACCAACCCGCATCGCTCTGCGACGTTCAGGGGTCCGAGTCATCAGCCTTATGCACCCCAAGTCCCATCATTCGATGTTTTCAACCATTCTGAAAACAGCTGCCATTTTGGGCCCCAGACCGAAAATCTGGACATGTTGCACTTACGATGCGACATAAGTTCAGCATGTCCAGTTTACAACACTTTATTCTTCTGCCATCAAATTTGTGTAAAAACGACATCATTTTGAATGTAAGTCCTACAATCTCCCATTTTTAACATGCTTTATGTATTTGTACACCCTGCATAGATGTACATTAACATTTTTACCGGGTCTCCTGCAACGGTCAACTTAAGGCAATATATTGGAATGAGGGTCTCTATTCGAACTGCACCAAAACTACGTGCATTCTTGCATTCTTCTTTGTATCAGTTTGTCATAAACATGTTTTTGTCACTATAGTATATTTATATAATCATTCAGATTTTATTTTATGTGCACCTATAATTCTCTGAAATCGGTCTTTAAAACGTCAGAACACACTCTAAAGCGATACCAACTGCTTTTTAAACTCAACAGGCATCTACAGTATCTTCTTGTCCGCACTTTTCAGTTAGGCGATGGAATCTTCTTTAGTGACAACTAACTAAACTGAGTTGCTAAGAAGCCATGTTGGTGAAAAGGCAACGCGCATCAATATACGTTTCTTACTAACTTCACGTGGTACACCGCGAGAGGTCCTAAATGATTTTACAGGAAAAGCTAAACAAACAAACAGCAGTTATTTTCAAATTACGTATACCCTCTTAAAATGGAAAATAAACTGGACGAAAAAAATGCTAATTTATCACTAGTCATGGACTTGCCAATTACCCCATTACTCCCAAAGAAAATGTTTGGACGTAATAAAATGTATACAGTATGTATTATATTCTACGTCATGATATTGGAATGATGTAGGCCTACATAGGAGAGGAAATGCTGACATCACCGTGTAACGACCTAAGCGATCCTAATCAACATGAAAGACACGTTAGTGATTAAGCTCAAGTGTAACTGTTACTATCTTGTCCAAATTGATGCACTGTGCACGCCATTATGTAAGCCAAGCCTATATAAAAATACGCCATTTATTGAAGAAGAAAAATAAAATGACGATATATCATGCATGGTTTGAAAGTATTTGGCGATATGGGTTAGAGATATATGGACATACAGTACCTCATCACATGAATACTCTAAAAAAATTCAGAATACGATAATTAAAATTCTCTTTCAAGCATCTCATCATCTGAAATCATGTGAAAATTTTTAAAAATGTGAGAATCTTAACAGTTAATCAGATAAGAGATTATACTATTATCCTTAACAATTGTGGAAATAGCAGATGTAGGGATCAACTAGAAAAAAATCGTCGACATTTAGGAAGACAACTTACAGGTTCATAATTCCGTTTATAAAAACGATTATGGTAAATTTCTACGATTATACAATATTCCAAAAATTTGTAATAGGTTGCCTAAGACCCTCCTCGGAATCAGATCTCCTTAGAATTTTTATCATCTTGATTACAATAATGGATATTGATAACTTTGTACATGATAATTGACTTCTATGTGAATCAATTATTAATGCTGTGTTTAAAATAATGTATAAAGTGATGTGTATTTATTGCTTGTTTATCAATTATTGAATTTTAATTTGCCAGTTTTTAATTTTGAATTAATGTTGATGCACTCGATAATTCATGCTGAATTATTTGTAAGAATGAAATTACTAACATTTTAAAGTATTAGTGTATTCTAAATATTTTTATGAACGCGTGATAAATGACAAATGTGTAATACGCTTAGTGGACAAAAGTTTTACTGCTTTAACTTCGCGTTAAGAGTGCATATACATAATTTATGTTTATTATTATTAATTAAATAAATTGTATTTTATTGTATTGTATAATTAAATCCAAATGTATCGACGAGTTTTCGGTAGGGGAATCAAAGGTGGATAGATATTTGACACTTCTTAATTGGATTACAATTTATCCACTTAATTTTACTTAAATTTAAGGCTCTTTGTAAAATATAATTCAAGGGTCTCGAATCTTTGATTTATAATGTAGAAAAATCTCATGAGTGCAGCCGCCATTATAACGCTAACGTTGTAAAACGGGAGAAGTCCCGTGTCTGACTCACTTTCAAAATAATAGTGATGTGCATAGTCATTCAAAAAGCATATACACTGTTTATATGTGTTTTCTTTTAACATGCATTTATTCGCTATCTTCGATTTCCGCAAAAACGGCAACTTATTTTGATGTTTCTTATTTTGAAA
Source organism: Kryphioiulus occultus (assembly GCA_034687865.1). Classification (NCBI taxonomy): domain Eukaryota; kingdom Metazoa; phylum Arthropoda; class Diplopoda; order Julida; family Julidae; genus Kryphioiulus; species Kryphioiulus occultus. The sequence continues at coordinate 30,059 of JAQGAF010001394.1, forward strand.
TGTAACTTTATAGGTATAAATAGGTATAAATAGGTATAAAAAAATGATGCAAATGATTAATTCAACATAAGACGCAGAGGAGAAACTAGTTGCTATTTTTCACTCTTGTATGTTGAGTTAAGATACTAATCAACATTTAAGATGCTTTTCGATTATGTTGGATTGAAGAATGCATGACACTGCATTATACATAGATGGAGGTACATGTACTGTATATACTTTTAGAGCAAACGTATCTCATGTGGATTTCATAGTGTTTTTTTAATATGTACAGGATGTATACATTGCAAAAAAAGAGCAGTACCTGATGCCAATTCCTTTTGCAGAAATGTTTTGGAAATCTTGGGTGGAAATTTAACACTACCGTATCTGACTCCATATGATCCAACCGAGTTGTAAAGAGGTTTCAACCACTTTGAAACTATCACAAGCATTTGACTGATATAATTTGTCATATACAGGTTGGGACTGGATTGAATAGATAATTTAAATTTCGCATCATATGTCCACATCTACATGTATAGTGTAGGTGTAGAGGTTTCCATAGAATTTACTTCATGTTGTGAAGTCAGGGTATTGAGATTCTCATTGCCCTACACACAGTTTCACACATTGTCACACAGTTTCAGTAATATTAGATGTCAACTCCGTTTGGGACTGAACGAATATGATAATTCAGTTGTGACGATTTTGCAACGCAGAATCCAAAAATAAACACTTACATATTCTTTATACAATTTAACACATGAAAATGAACAATTAAAATTGACCTTTATATTATTAAAGCATGCATTTTTAAGCAGAAATAATCAAATTGGTGCAATTTTTTGAAAACTACATATTTGATCACAAATGATGAACACAATACGATAACAATATTTTGGAAGTCATGTAAAATGAATGCTGGAACGCTATAGTCGAAATGTTGTGAAAATCTACAGCAGTCTGTGCCAATAATAATGCAGGAAAACGGCAGTTTTCAAAATCATTCTTGTAATGAAAGCAATATTTTATAATCACCATGTTATTTATAATTTGCAAATGATGGATTAAAACTAACACATTGAGTGTCAACTGCTTCACTTGACCCCCTATACTCTGGCTATATCATGCTCAAGTGATGCAGACAACAGTTTGAAGACTAAAATTTGAAGAACAGTTTGAGGACCAAATTGCAAAATTGATTACCATATTTAGCCGACCAGTGATTTGTTTGAATCGCCACAAGAATGCATGTTCGCCTCGATGTATTTCTGGCATTGCAACATACGTGGAACACTTATACATAGTGTGGCAGGCATATGGACTTTTATAGGAAATATTGCACGTTGGACCTACAGCATGTTTATGTATCTGGTGTTTTATTTTGAAC